>JANHGL010013993.1:78965-91408 GCA_024611195.1 Ceyx melanurus | reverse complement strand
ATAATGATTTTATGATTTTTTTTTTTTAATGAAAGAAACTTGAAAATAAAAGTAATTATTTGAAAAAGCTATCTGCTGTAACAGTCCTTTGAGGAGTTCTTAATTAAGTGACTGTTCTGTTGACTAATTTCACAAGCTTATAGCTTTTCAAATGAGTGCTAGCACTTCAAGGTCAGTGTTTCTATACAAATATTTTGAATTCTGGGAAATAGAAATGCTTGCTGTTTGCACAGGCATCACTCTTTTTAGATGCAAATGGTGTACCTTCCAACCAAGAAAACAAAGTTACTGTGCTTTATAAAGCCTCCTAATTGCAAGTACAGAACCAGAAAACTCCAAACTACTAAGGAGGAGATTAATTATATATTAAAAAAGGTTTTATACTGTGACATCTGAACTATCAGGTGAGTTTGTTCCTTCTTCTGAGAGGCACATCAAGTGGGAAATCCCAGCAGCTGAGAGGCAAGTGAAAGCACAACAGTGTCTTTATTTTGAAATGAGAAGGAACAATCACAAGGCAACAAGTTATTTCTTTATATTTTTTTTTTTTTTATAATGCTGGGTTTCAGAAGAAATCAACTAGTTTACTTACATGTTGTTATAAAGGTAGATGGTGCAAAAATGTTTTTTGAGGAGCTGCTAATCAGACTTTTTACCAGGATATCATTTAAGCTCTTTTCAGACACTACTAATTTTCTGTTTAGTTTGGAGACGCTCCCTTCTGCATCCAAATTGCTCATAGAAGTCTAATGCCAGATCAGCCCTTAAGGCAGCAAAGATATTTGTTTTCCCCTCTGAAAACTGCACTCAGGCTCTCTGCATTAGCAGCTATGTCATACCAAGCTAATTAATAATAACAGACATAATTTTGCATCCCCTGTGTAATGATAGAGGAGAAATAAATCCAGAACCATGACAGGATGCATTTGCACTACCTGATGAGTTTTTCTTCTTTTCCCTAATCCTTTATTGCCCTTTGTTTTGCTTCCTTGTGCAGTCAGTATTAGCCAGGGAGCTAGAAGAGCTGGAAATTGGTTGAAAATTTACAATATTGGTAGTGTGGTGATTTTTTTGTCATTGATTTTAATGAGAGCAAGCTCAATCCTTCAGTATTAGTAAAGTATTGCTAGTAGTTTTAAGAGTCAAGGCTGGAATTTTAATTGGAAAGATACTGAATAATTTTAATATGTATTCTGGACAGAGAAAGCTGATGGATTTACAGACGTTTTTCAGTCTTCAGGCATAGATTTTTTCAGCAGGGCCAGGCAGCATTATTGCAATGCCCTGACAGCTGACACAGTCATTTCTATCACTTGCAGAGTGTTTAGAACCATCAGCACTGAGATGTTTTGGTTTGGTTTTTTTTATACTCAATTTATATGCTTGATTTTAAAAGAAATGTAAGCAGTATATGCTTGCATCACTGAAAACTGCAATTCACTACTCTCAAAGTCTCCATTAGCTGATACAACTATGGTTTAAATTACAGAACTGTTTAATATTTTCTTCATTCTGTTGAAGGATGCTTAGGAAGGGAGGAATTACCAGCTCAGCAATACTTAAAACTTTATTTTTTCTTCCAGATAAGCCAAAAAATTTGCAATGGTGTAAGTAATTATATCTCTTTTCCTCTCTTTTTATTTCATTTAGATATCAGCATGAATCAATTCCAAGTCCACTGGTTACTGGAATCCTGCATACACAATGACACCAAAGGACTTGGGAAAGTAACTGAGCTGACTTATGTAAGTCTCCATTCAGCCTTCTGCTTGACTCTGAATAGCTTCTAAGCAGCAAGAGACAGGATAGTTCTGCAGAATAACAGAACTATCTATAATGAACACTGGAAGTATCTAATATTCAGTATGTATGTTATCTATAATGAATACAGGAAGACTCTATCATATTGCAAATAGTGAACAGTAATAGTAGTAATTAATAAATTAGGTTTTCTTTTAGACATGCAGGTGGGTTTTACAACCCTGAGGAGAATATCAGAACAAGATAAAAAGAGCATAGGTGAAAAATGCTAGACATTAAATCTGGAAGTCACACAGATATCAGATAAGGAGGAAAGCTCTGTGTAAGTGCTTACCAGCCCCAAAATATATTGCAGTGGCAGTTCTTCATATTCAATTTCTTAGCAATCTAATATCATCTGTCTCTGTCCCACATTATTTGAACAACACAGTAATGTGATAGGTGCATCACAATTGATTTAGTGGCTTGTGGAGAATGGAAGAAATCACAATTCACCTTTCCTTCTTACCCTGACCTACACTTCTGGATCAATTCAGTGGAGTTAATGACATGGAATAGTAGGTTAAATCAAAAAACATCATTTCTTATTCAGGAGACTGTTAGCTTGTAAATTTTACTGCTTTGTGGGGTCAGCAAAACAAATATTAGAGGTGGATTAAAAAAATGATTGGGACATAATATTATGATCAGTTCCAGTATTTCAAGTTTTTCCCAGTGACAACAGGAGAAAGTTAACCTTTTAGAGGTGTATTTCCACTAGAGGTCAGGAAAGACTCTTTGTACATCCACCCAAAGGCATTGTGGGATTAATTCATTTATTTCCTCAATCATTTTATGATAACTGGTCCAGTCTACTTGGGAAAACTCAGTGTTTCATTTGAGGAAGAAAAGAATTGCAAGTAAACAGAAGGTAGGTGCTATGAAAGGTTTGATGCTGACAGGTAAAGGAAGGTAAAGACCTTAAAATTCCAGTGTTGAGCATTTAGGCTCTGTCACAATAAATGAAAACAGTCCTGTCACAATTTTAGGGAGGTGTGAAGCCTGTTGGAGCACTCTCACCTCAGGTGGAAGGCAAGGACTCGAGTCCATTCTCAGCCCAATCTCTATGTCTCATTGAAAACAACCTTCCAAGTGAATATTAGACTAATCCAATTTGGAACTGAAAAAAAAAAAAAAAAGGGAATTATACAGAAGACTCAGCAGGGAAGTAAAGGAAAAATAAAAGTAGTGAAAGATTTTTGACCTTAACCAGAAATGTATTATTGGACATTTTCCCAGGAAAAAAAAAGAAAAAAATTAAAAATCCACTTTTTTATTTCTGGTTTATGATTTGTTCTAAAAGCTTTCAGGCTGTGATTTTCATAAGTACTTCAGGCAACAGTAAGAATTTAGCAGGGTGTTTGCACTTTGTATAAGTTTTCTTCCCCAGTCATTGTCTTTAAAAAGAAACTTTGTAGTTCAGCTGTGGAGCTTTTCTTCCTAATAAGAAGGTAGGTGAACTAAAGTGGAAAAAAAAAGGATCCTTAATGTCATTCTGGACTTTGAATGCACTTTTAAAGAGTTAAATGTAGAGGAAGACTGTGATTTACAGCAGCTTAACTCAGCTTTCTTACCTTTATTTAATTCCATTAGCATTTACTCCCACTGCCATCATGTCAGAGAGGCTGTTCTAAATGTTAGAAGCCAGTTGTTTTCATGCAGTGTGGCAAAGGAATTGTGTAGAATTGAAGGACATATCCAAATACCATGCTAATAATATATTTTGCTACTGAAAATAATTGACATAGGCAATGTTTGCTTTGTTCTCTGAATAAAAGCCATGTCAGCATGTGTTAAGCGTATCAGGAAAATATTTTATTGGAGAAAAGGAAAACGTTTTATCTTCTGCCAAACTTATTTTCCATATTTCTTTTTCTTTTTTGGTTTGGAGGTCTATTTGCAGCATGGGATCTTTTTGTTTGTCTTGTTGTAGGAAAACTACATGATTCTGAAGGACTTGTCATTTTCATGCAAATACAAAGTGACTGTTTTGCCTGCAAAATCTAAAGGTCGTTTTAAATCTGAGAGTATTTCCTTTGTCACCCCATCTTGCTCTGCATTTAAAGAAAAAAACCACAAGCACATAAATTGCCTTGCTGAAGGAGGTAAGGACAATATGAAGAAACACTCAAATAGTGTAAAATGCATTTATAATCCCCCTAAGTCTTTAAAAGCTACTCTAAAATGGCATATGAATGATTCAGAATAAATAAAAATATGACTAATGCTTATGTGAAAATTTAACTAAAATACAGAGTAGTATAGATTTTTGTCTAGCATATTACTGTTCTGTCAATTAGGTGGTAATTTTAGTGGTCTGTTTAGAAACATGACATTTGCTGTTACACGGTTTTTATTTTAGTAAGGAGGGACAATTTCCCAGTTCTATTCATTATTTTGATGTTAATAACTGTGAACATAATTATGCTGACATGACCCATCTTTTGAATGTTTTGCTACTGATGCAAGCTGCTCTTTTCAATTTGATTTTGTTTAGGTTAATTAAGTTCTAAAAAAAAAAAAAAAAAGCAAATAATGGCACTCATGCCTTTTGCAGCATTGCCACAGTGATAGATCCAGATAGGTTATGGAAATTACATGGTTATGGAGTTATTGCTTGGAACTGACTTCTGGGGTAGCTAGTCCAGCTGCCTTCTCAGAGCAGGGCTCTGGCAGGGGGGTTGGACTAGATGATCTTCTAGCTCCCTTCCAACCCCTGACACTCTGTGATGCTGTGATTCATAGTCCTACTGGTCATCAATGCCATTTCCCCACCACCAATCCTGAGTTTCCAGCATTGCAGCCTTTCTAGGCAATTGCAGCTCAGACATGTTTCCCACAGTCCCTGTTATATTGTAATACAGTTTTAGAGCATAAAATCTACTTTTTGCCTGCATAATGGAGTTCTGTACTATTCTGAGAGTTTTCTTGTGGTCCCAAAACTGAGCATTGGAGCTCAGGTATTTTGAAACACAGAGGAACAGGAGGATGGCTACCTGTGAATGAGACACTTAGATCTTTACGTGCCATAAACTTTCCTTTCTGTCACCTGCAGCTGGCAGCACTTGATCTGAAGTTTGAATTTAGCCCAGAATGACATATATCAAAGATAGGCTTTGGTTGGCACTAAGAACGTGATACCAGAAAGACAGCAAGACCCTGGATAACCTGACAAAGAGAGCTCTCTGGGATCTTGATTTGTGAAATTAAATGAACATTATTGAACATTATCTCTCAAAGCTTAGCTTACCTTTCTGCTTTCCAAATTTATAGTGGCAGTTCTACCCAAAGTGTTGGCCAAACCCGAGAATCTATCTGCGTCTTTCATTGTTCAGGAAGGTAACATCACTGGCCATTTTTCCTGGAAGATCTCCAAGGCAGAGCTTCACCAGCCCATGACAGGGTTTCAAGTCACTTGGGCAGAAGTAACCACAGAAAGCCGCCAGAACAGCTTACCCAACAGCATCATTTCTCAGTCACAGATACTGCCTTCAGTAAGTTGGTCCTTACTCTCTGGTGCTAGTGGCTTCATAAGTGTGTGTGTTTGTGTATTTTTAACCTTTAGTGGGGATGCAGATGTCACACATTGAGTTCTCTGGCTCTGCAGGCAAGTTGGAGCATGAAGGTGCTTAAGTTTTCCTCCTTGCTGGAGATACAAGGCACAGCTACTCTTCTTGACACCTCAAACATTTTAATTGTCAAATTAGCCAGCACTGTCTGAGAAATGCCCGAAGGGAGGAAAAGATCATCTGTGTGGCAATAGATAGGTTTTATTTTCTTTTGATGATCAGGCTGTTCAACTTGTCAGTTAGTATAGTTTTACTAATTATTTGGTGTCTAACTCAATGGATTTAAGAGATTCTTTTTCTTTGAGCCACTCATTGCTCTAACATAAAGAAAAATTACTTCCTCCTCTGCCCATATGCAGCATTTTCTGGTGGACAAATAATTTAAAGGAGAAATACATTTCACTGTTCATTGAAAGTGAGAGAATTAGCAATTGTAATTCCTCCTGTTTAAGATGGCCTTCTCAATTTCAGTTTCTCCTGTGGCAGAGGCAGGTGAAGAGCTCTTCATTCAGACTCTGCTGACAGATTCTCCACAGTCACAAAAGGGCTGAGGCAGCTGGCCTTGATCCAGAGTCTGCTAACAGCCTTGGGAGTCTTCCCATTCACTTCAGGGAGGTGGATCAAGGCGATTTTGAACAGAACTGACTGAAAATGGTTTCACATTTGTTCCTTCAAAGAATGCATAAAATGTTTTGTTGGACACATCTTACATTCAGTGCATTTTCCACAAACCCAAGACAAGGTTCTCGCCTTTCTGTCCTCATTCAGAGCAGGCTGCCTACTGGGGCTAGGGCTCTCGTGTTCCAAAGCCTCTTATTCTGCAGGAGAGCAACAAAAGTTGACTGCAGATGCTCTAAAACTATGAGACAAGCTACCACACAGTGTGCAGAGCTGTTTTGTTACAGCTGAGTGCAGACTTGGTGTGATTCACACCAGTTCACTCACAGCTCAGTCCACTGTCCAGTGCACACACAGCCTTGGTCTCGTCAATTCTGACCTTGAAGTGGTTACTCAGCCACAGACCTTTGGCTGCAAACAGCCTCTTCAATATAACAATAAACAAAGTTGCAGACCATGAGGTGATAATTTTCACTTTGTTTTTCATCTGTGTTTTTTTAGGAATAGGCATATGTTTTATTCAGATTTTCTATTCCTTTTTTTTTATGCTTTTGGTTCAGTTAGGTCTGAAATACATAAAGTTTTATTTAAAACCCTCCTTTGCTTGTGTTATACTTATTTTTTTTATCTCTTATATTCACACGACCAGGGCTGAAGCTCTGGTTAGATCCCTGTATGGTACTCTGGATGTAGTGCTGGCCAGAAGAACTTTTGTGCAAATTCCTGGCCAGCCCAGCCTGACTGGAATAGGATGAATAAAGACTTCTGCTTCATTAATACCCTATGGTCTTCAGCTAGATCTATTCCCATTTGGAAGCATTTCTAAACTTACTCTGAAATATTTCTGTACAAGTGTAAGTGACCATGACAGGTATGAAACAGTGAAAACTGTGTCTGTTGTGCCAGAAATGAGATAAAGTACAAAGGCATATTCTTATGGTGTAATCAGGACAAATCTGCTAAGATCAGTGTAGCCACACTTAACTTTCTCTAGCTGCAGAAATGGCCTCAGGCTTGTCATTCATTAATATAGCAATTAGGAAAATTCATAGGCAGGTCCAAAATAAAAACTTTGAACATGAACATGTTCATTAAAAGGAATGATTAGGAAGTTACACATTTTTTACTATTTTTTAGTGATGATCAAACTATCAATTTTCCAGAACACTAAAAAACAACATAGGCCTCTTAGACATGAAACCATAACATTATGGTAATCAAGTCTACTCAAAGGGGTTGGCAAACAGAAATTCCAGGCAAACAAAAATTCCAAGCAAACCTTCTCAACAATGTGATGCATACATCCTTTTAACAGAATTCTAAGTAATTCGCGGGTGCTGACAGAACCTGTTTAAACCACTGATTGGTAAGAGTAGAACAACTTTGGTTTATTTTCAGATGCTCTGAGAATTAATGTGCTTTATTTTAGGATCATTATGTACTTACTGTGCCCAATCTGAGGCCATCGATGCTGTACCGCTTGGAAGTTCAAGTGCTGACAACTGGTGGGGAAGGGCCAGCTACAATAAAATCTTTCAGAACACCTGACCTTCCTCCATTTTCACCCCACAGTAAGTACTACACCATTTTGACTTGCAATTACATGTTACAGCACTTCAGCCTTCCATATGTAAAGTGGTCACTTGAGTCTTAGCATCTTTATTGCTTCCAGTCACATTTCATAAACTTCAGATGTGTGAAAATACTGGGTTTCCCCCCCCCCCCATAAATGTCCATCAGATGTGATGCAAGCAAATGAAGTCTTTCAGGTTCTGTGGTCTGACATTTGTCACTTGTTCACCACAGTTCTTTGGCTTGTGCCTATAGCACTTGGGATTCAAAGTTAGTCCTCCAGGTGCTACCTAGATCTGGGATTCATTAGCTTTCAATATTTGATTTTTCTGGGTGAATTGAGTCCAGTGTGGCTAGACCCTGATCGTATCTCTAAAGCAGGTAAAACTCTTAATGACCACTACCAGTATTGTATGTTTCTGAAAAGCACATCTTAGAATTGTGAAGCCCAATTTAAAAAAAAAATTTTTTTTCCGAAATTCATCACTTGAAATTTTTTGTCCTTTTAGAGTCTCACTGAAATTGTCTGGACTGAACATGTACATAGTTGTGAGCACAGGCAGTTTACTTACAAGCTGAAGGATTGAAAGCTGAAGTCCTTACAAATCCTTTTTAGTCTGAGTAAACATTGGTATGACATATTCAGGGTTTGACGTGTATTTCCTTATTCTTTTGCTTAGGACCTCATCTGAAACAACATCATCCACATCACTACAAAGCACCCCCAGAGAAATACTAGACTGTTTCAGATGATTACTCAAATATCTGAAAGAAAAACTGAGCTCCCAAATGAGGGCTGGGACAAGGCACATGTGTAGGAGGAACGAACTCAGTTTTCCAGTGAAAGTTACCATCCTGAATGGTCTGTGTCTACTACTCTGTAGTTTTGCCATGAAAAAATTGTATTTGCACGAAGACCAGGATGAAACATACAAGTATCATTTTATTACCACCACTATTCAACAAACTCAAGATCACATCCAGCTCAGCTCATGTGAGAGAATCAGAAGTGTGTCCATGATAATAATTTTGTATTTCTATGTTTAAAGTGGATTGAAATGGTGCAGTGTATACAGCTTTTTCTCTTAGTGACTTCAGTGTTAATATTTGCAAGGTTGTCCTGTGGTGTAGACATGCTTCTGAACACTGGAGGCCACGTTCTCATCAGTGTGTTTAAATAATCTATTTTACTTTAAGCTCTGCCTGTTACCAGTTTAAGCCCCAGTGTATTTTACTGTTACTGAAATAAGGACATAAATAAATACAGGTAGCAGAAACCCCAAAATAGTCAATATTCAATAATCACTACAGAGGAGGAGGAGGATGCATTTGCATCACCCATGTCTTCTAAGTGGTAAGGTTGTAACATGTACATCTGCTAAATTTTTAAAATAATTTTTAATAGCTAAAAAATATACAGAGTAGATGTACATTGTAAAGAAGAAGTAAATGACAATTAATAGAATGGTTGAAAACTAATGGCAATTAATACAAGTAATTGGTAGGTCCTGGAAGAATGACTTTTAAAATCCCACTTACAATTTTTTGTTATATAATATTTCAAGATTTAATAACACCTTGAAAAGAAACACATTTTTTTCTAGTTAAAAATCTGAATAGTTAACATTTACATTTTAGAAATTGAATTTCAGAGACACATTTGTTACTCAAATTGAGGTGGAGCTGGTTTTTGGCTTTGGATTTTGATGTGCATATTTCTTTTCCCCGTGGATTTTTTGAACAGAAGGACGGATGTATTTGCTCTATTCTGCTGTTCTGCTTAAAAAAGAGTTATGTGACAATATTCTGGCATCTGGAAAACATTGGCCTGTAGTTTATTTGAATGCATTTTTCAAATTTAGACAGAAGGGTGCCCTTTTTTACCACAGGGGAATTCATATTGCCTTATTGTGCAATAGAAACTGTCCAGAATAATTTGCCACACAGAGAGACATACCTTGATAGTAAACAGAAACTGCTTGGATTTATTATCAAAAGGGTGGAAAGTATCATCCAGTAAACATCCATACAAATAGCTTATCATCAGCTTCTCATGTTTAGGATGTTCAGAGTGATCCTGCATTCCTTGGCACTGTTTGCAGTACTCCCCAGATCATCCTATGGGGCTAAGGTACCTCAAACCCTCAGGAGACAAACTTGCCAAGGTGGCCACTTCTCTAAGAGCAGATGTTGTGTGCTCCTGTGTCCTTCATGTTTGCCTGAGAGGTTCAGTGACAGGAGCTCAGGCACCAGTGCTTAGTATAATTTACATCTCCTCATGACAAGGAGAAGAGCAAATATGAAGAAATACATACCTGAAATTTCTCTGACAATATCAAAGTCATGTTTATTGTAGTATTCAAAAAATATTCACATACAAATACAAAATTCAAATAGTCTGTGTTGAAGTTTAGAGCTTTTAGTTTCATATGGGCTGATACCACAGGGGGTGAAGGAATCTGACTGAATTTCTTGCTCGTTCCACTTTCCCTACATTTCTTTAAAGGGGTCTTTTTTAACATTCTCTTTCTTTGCTTCTTGTCTTTTGTGATATGCAGTCAGTGGCCAAGAAATTTTCCAGACATTTTTTATTGCCTCATGGCTTGGGCCTTTAATAGTAGTTTTAAAAATATTAAAGGCCATGGTGCTTTTAATTTATTCTATCATTCTGTCATCTCCCCTTTCCCAAAATACATTAGTGAATAAACACATAAACTCTTCTTCATAAAATCTGTAGAATAATGGTTTATTTTCAATTTTGTCAAAGGGCCAAAGTCATACTTTTGAAGAACATGGAGAGGTTCTTGCTTCTAAAGTAGATTCTGGAAATGAATAAAAAAATTAATGAAGTATAGTCGTATTGCACAATATAGAGTCCACTCAGATGTGATTTTTTTCCAAATCAGTTTATTGATTTACCTTGCAAGTCACCCTTCAAATCAGAAATGAAAAGTACAGGTTCAACAAAGTTTATGCATGGATGTTAAATTCCCAACTACATGTGATTTCCTGATTATCCTTTGAATTTAGCAGTACAGATTTGAAGTTGTTAGTGCCTAATTCATAAAGCCTTGTTTGCTGAATTGTACAGGGTATTGTCCTAATTTACTAGCTTAAGACACAGTAAACATTTAATTAAGCAATAACATTGTAATTCACTACTTGATTTGCTAGCTAAAGATTTATTTTCTTTAATGACATTGTGTAATAGAGTTAATAGAGATATTGGGATGCTTTTAGATACTCTGCACCTTTACACTAATGTGTAATTTGCTATGTACGATTCTGATGGATTTGTCAGTTGACTAGAGGATGTGTTTTGTTTATTTCTTAAATGAGAATTATAACGTGATGCCATTTTTTGCTAACTGCTTTGTGAAGTGGAATTTTTTGTTGTTTATTGGTGATTTTTGTTTAAGAAGAGAATGGCTTGTTCTTATGATATCCTTTATGACCATTTTTGAGTAGTTCATAGATCAGGATAAATTCAAATAGTAACATCTGTGTGTATCATCTTGAATATTAAGAATATAATACGTAAGTCAGAATAATAATACAGAAGTCAACTGGGATGGAAGTAAACCTGTGCAGTTAAGAATGAGCTTCAGTGATGCCTCGTAAAGCATGGGTGTCAAAATTTGCTTGAATTCTGTCTTAAACCATATAAGGCCCTTAGAGAACAAAGTATGAGACCCAGAAAGTTTTAAATTCTGTGTACATCACCATAAAAAAAAACATTGTCTTGTGTATATGTAAATGTAGTTGTGATATTGACTTATTTATTAATTCAGTTTCTTATACTATGTGCCAAGTATTTTCCCACCCTTTTGATCAGTACCTGTGAACATCAATTACTAAAAATAATGTTATGCAAACTTGTGCATTGTAACCAGGAATATGATGCTAATAAGCTGTTGCATGTAGTTTGAAATAATGAAGAAAACCCTTTATTTAAAAAATGTAAATGAATACCTACAGATGTTGATGACTATATATGGTTTTGCATGCCAAAACTCATTGTTCAGTTGTGGGCATGAAATGTAACGACTGTATTACCTCTGCTGAATATATTAGTAAGGTACAATTTACAAAGTAATTAACAGAGCTCTATATGTAAAATTTTTCCTTTTTACTTAATTATATGGTAGTAGAGGTAACAGAACTACTTCTCTGTTACCCAAATTGGCTGTAGAAATTATGTTCCTATAACACTCATTTAAAGTCAATATTTATTTATATATGTAATACAAAAAGATTGGTCTTATGTGTTTGTCCTGTTATTTAGAGAAAAAAATAATACATTTCTTGTAAAAACAATTTGTAAAAAAATGTAAATAGAGTCTGATTTCTTTTATTCACTCCTTCCACGTTTAGAATTTGTACATACTGTTTAGGTAATAAACTATCCTACATTATAATCTTTCTACATTATCTCCTCCATACAGAATTTACAGCTTTGTTTTTCCTGAGTTGAAGACACAGTCATCAGTGTCACACCAAGTATGTTTGCTACATATAAATTCCATTGTGTATAAAGTCATACCAGTTTGTTTTCTATGTACTACAGCATTTTCTTTTCCTTAGAATGTGATCAAGATAATCTGAAAATAAATGTAGATATAATTTGATTAAGTTGAAGCAATTAATGAAGTAAAAAATCAGACTCAAGAGCTTGCCATCCCTTTCTCTCTGTTAATGAGATAGTTCACAGTGAATATTTTTTCATCCTTTGTAATAGTAACTAAATAATTGTGGATCTATATCTATAGCTTGATCTTACATGTTTGAAGCTCATGGTTAATTCTATATATACACCAGATTTGGAGTATTTTCTATTTTAAAGTGCAGTATCCCATGAGTGAATTTATATATTTTTAATAAATA
>JANHGL010013993.1:61928-78865 GCA_024611195.1 Ceyx melanurus | reverse complement strand
ACACCATTTTTTTTGTGACGAGATTATATTATTATTATTATTATTATTATTATTATTATTATTATTAATGGCAGTGGTGAGGCGACTGACAGCGGGACTCATCTGTTGACAATATTTGACATTCTGGGAGGGATGCAGCCTCTGTGGAACCCAATTCTTTGGTGTTATTGAAATGTTGCCAAGGCTCCTCTGACCCTCTGAATGCCACCCTGTGCTTATGTTCCATGTGGGTGCTAATAATACCACTGGGAATTACTTTCTGCAGATTAAAAACTACTGTAAGGCTCTGGGAATGGGAAGGTGAAGAGGTCAGGAGCTCAGGTGGCTTTTTTTGTCCGTTCTGCTGATCAAAGGTCAAGGCTTAGGGACAGATGTGACATGGAGATAAATATGTGAGTTAGCAGATGGTACTGCCAGCAGAATGTCAGCTGCCTTGACCATGGAATAATGTTCTGAAAACCCTGTGGAACAAGGAAAAGCTACACCACACTAATTTTCTGATTTATTGGAACAGGTTACAAAAACCACCAGATGAGTGTGAACTATTCTGCCCTTAACAAATGTCTAAATATTGGTTAAGAAAAGAAGTAGTTAACATAAGGTCAGAAAAGAGGCAAAAAAAAAAAAAAGGAGAATGGTGAGTTGGTCCATAAAATATATTAAATAATGTAGAGATTAGGTAGGAGGAAGTGGATGTTTTATTACAATGTCAACATTTTGCTGTAAATGACATTTGGTTGATTAAAAACTTGTTGGATGATTCACGTGTCACAGGATTAATATTGAAGGGTAGAGCTTGCTCAGAAAAGGCAAGCATGAGACTAATGAAAAAGGCAATAAAATAATCTTTTAACACAGTCCTAAATTAAAAAAAAAATGCATCAAGACATGGATATAGGAACTGGTAGTGTTGCCACCTCTTGGACTCAAGAGGATGGTGTTATAAAGAAGCTGGAATATGTTATTTATTATGGTTGCGTAATTTCTTCACATAGCTACAAGCCTTCAAGATAAAAAAGACAATTTCTGTATCTTTTTAGGATTAAATTTGAAAAATGTTATTCAGATTAAAGTATTACAGTATAAGCAAATTTGTTCCACAAAAAAAAAAACAACCCAACAAAAACCACAAACAAAAAAAATCAAAACAAAACCCAATTATTAAAGAGTAATTACTAATGGTACATGTCAGTTTGGAAGATTGTATCCACTAATGCATTACAGAGGGTCTCTCCAGGATTATGTACTGTTTTTCATTGATATTTTGGAGGATGAAATAGGTAATTTTTATTACATTTGCAGACTTTATAAAGGAATTACATCTTAAAGATTAAAATTTGTATAGTATTTTGTATTAATGGTATTTTAAAGTGCTAGAGAGAAGTAAAAAGTAATCTCCTGGATGCTACAGGCTGGGAAACAATTAACTAAGGAGTCATCTAATAGGCAAGAACTCATGGGCTGAAGAAAAATAAGCCAAAAATACTGTATTGTTGCAAAAGAAAACAAGGAAAAAGACACCAAATTATTTAGAAAAGAATGTGACATTTAATATTAAAATGGTTTTTTCCTTCTATTTGGAGCTACTAGGGCTTCTGTGGGAGTATTATTCTGAGAATGACCCTCACTTTAAGAAGGACTATGGAAAAATTACCAAGCAAAGACAATGATCGGAGTTCAGAAAACATGATCTGTGGCAAAAGAAGAAAGGACTTCTGGAGTATGGTAATTGAGAGAATAGAAAGTGCTGAGAAATGTTATTTAACTCCATGTGGAAACGTGCTGCAGTGAGAAGCAGGATGATAAATGGACTCAAATTTAAGTATTTGGAAAATACTTTAAAGAAAAATGCCCTGAAATGCACAAAAGTTTTAAAAAATATTAAATATTAGATTTTTTTAGAGTTTTATTAGATTTTTAGAGGATTTTACTTACCTGTGAGAGCCTTTGTAAGTTAAATTCCCTTCGTTTAATTTCCTTTTAATTTCTGAATTTAAAGTTTTTAAAAAGTTTTTTTGGGGAGTTGTGATAATGGGCTTTTTTGGTATTTCCAAAAAACATGTCTTCATTAAATGCTTTAAAACATTAACTGTATAACTAAAATATTAAATGAAAGAGGAAAATGTGTATAAGAAAAAGCATATTACCACAGGTTTCAACAAAGGAAATTCAGATGAATGTGAGTGGTATCTCAATAAGTGTGAATAGCTATGCTGGTAGTTTATGACAGCTTAATTAGTAAGGGTAATTGATGTTGGGAAAACACTGGAGGAAGAATAATTAATACTTAAGAATAATTACTCCTTTGTCAGTCTGTTACTGTTTCTCTAACATTCATTCAGTGGTCACTGTGTAAAGATACTAAAAAATGTCCTGGCAGGATGAAAATGATAGGAAAAAACCTTTCTGCTTTATTCTTATTTTATTCTTGTCTGGTTTTGCTTTACTCTTACTGCAATAATAATTTAATTTTTGCAATAATTAATTTAATTAACTTTATTTTTCCTTGAAGTTCTGCTTTTCCTTGTGAATCAGCAAAGTTCTCAGTTGCAATAAATTGAAACGACTCCCGTGTCCTTAGGTGATGAGGTGGGTAAGCTCAGCTCATGTGGACTCCAGCCTCAGCAAATGCTTCTGAACAGATTTGGAGGAAGCTGGCCCAGGGCAAGATGCCCCAGAGCAGGGCAGATGCTGTAGCCAGGGACAGCAGCAGCTGGTGTTCCAGGGCACTCACTGAAGCACCAGTTCTCAGCTCAGAACCCACCTTAGGAGAGGAATTGAGCACAGCTTAGCCCCTGCCTGAAAGGAGCTTCCCCATGCTCTCATGGATTCCTGTATCCTTTCTGCACATCCTTCAGGGAGCTGGGATTTGGTTCACTGGTTCCCCAGTGACCTGGTAGGGAAATTCAGTGGGGTGGAAAGTGCAATTTGTCAAATTTGCAGTCGTTTAATGGGAAACAGTAATAACTTTATATTCAGTGTAACATGAGCAGGATTAGAACATAATGTAAGATAATTTCTGGAAATTGCAGTTTTAAAGGTGAATACCAAATGCTTTGGAACTGGCACTGGAAAAAAATAAGGAGCTACATTGATTATTCTCTTCAATTTTCCAAATTATTTATTACCCTTTTTACTGGGATAATAGTTAAAACAAGCTGTTACCAGTTAAATAAAAATACTGACTTAGAACAGGAGTTTCTTATATTTTTGTTGCCTACACAATTGAAATACCAGCTCTGGATGCACTATTACACTTCTCTGGAAAATATATGAGGCAGTATACAATTTAAACAATGCTGTATAACTAATAGAGGAATGATAATAATAATAATCATCATCTGCTTTTTTCTTATTATTATTATTCTAATAATAATTCTGCTTTTATACAGAGTCATTCTAAAAGAGGGCTGCAGTTAAAATTGAAACGGGCT
Organism: Ceyx melanurus; assembly: GCA_024611195.1. NCBI lineage: Eukaryota > Metazoa > Chordata > Aves > Coraciiformes > Alcedinidae > Ceyx > Ceyx melanurus. The sequence continues at coordinate 75,431 of JANHGL010013993.1, read as the reverse complement.
AATGGTCTCATTAAGAAGTATGATTACAAGAGCATTTCCTTTGACTTCAGTGAATATAAAGTACTCCTGTAAAAAGGGCTCATAGCATGAAATGGAGATCTCAGGAAGAATCTGTCATACATACGGTAGATGTTTTAAACTGAGTTTAGTTTTCATTATTAATGCATTGGTGTTATACAAGACTAAAGGCTTGCTTGGCATTTATCCTAAGTTCCAAAGATAATTTCTACATAACATAAATGTCTAGGCATATTTCTTGTATCCATGAGTAATGCTATTAATAAATCCTGTTTTAAAAAATCACTGGTAAAATTAGTATAGATTAATGGCCACTAAACAAAGACACAAAATAAGGAAACAGTGACAGATACCTTCATCATTTATAAGAATCTTGTTTGAAAGAGACTCATTAGTTGTCATCTGAAAGTAAAAAATAAATCCAAAACAAAAACAAACCCCACACTTTTCTTATATTTTAGCCATAGAGTATTTCTTGTTGCAGCATCTACATCTACTTTTGAGGTAAAAAACCCCAACAAAACAGCAAAGTAACAGCATATATCACTGTTATTTCAATCATATTATCTATGACATCTCATTTCTGTCCACTGCTAATTTAACAGAATTACTCATCTTACACAACAGACGTCTCCAGCAGTTCAAGAATACTTTTGGGGACTGTTTTTAGTTCACAAAATCAAAATGGCAGCATTGAACACATGCAGCTGGTGCAAATACATAATGAGATTTAGATTTACTAGGACTTGTGTCCAAAATTGTCAGTAAATGTTTGTGTAATTAGGGACTGGTTCAATGACAGTTCTGTTCTGCTGCCCTGAGTCATTTCTGAGTTCTGTCATACTCTTCCAGGAGTGCCCTGAAAGCTGGTAAGAGTATTCTGACTGATCTGAAGCACACTTAGGACCACGAGATGAAAGGTACCAGGTGTTTGTCACCTCAGGATATAAAACTGCCATTGGAGAAGGTCACACATTAACATTTGCTTTAGATAACAAATTCTTGACATTGCTAATAAAATAACTAAAGCTTTTTTTATAAAAAAAAAGCTTTCATTTTGATATTTTTTAATAGACAAATAGGACGGAGGAAGAATAACTACTGGCTAAATAGTCAAAAAGACACATAGAAAGTCAAGGATTCAGAAAAGTATATATGCACTCTGTATATCTGCAATTATTCATCACCTAGAAATACTGCCCCTTAAGAAAGGTCAGTATTGACTAGAAGTTTTTGCTGTTACTGAAGAATTCTCCACGTTTCATCACTTTCCATTTATTTCTATCAGCTGTCTATGACATTTGCAACATCAATTACTTGGTTATCTACATAAATTCTTCTGCCTACAGATTATTTTTTACTTAACATCCTCTAATGCATAGATAAATATATCCTCAAGATTCTAGGGGTTTCTTTGGTACAAAATCAGTAGAGATAGGGAATTTAAAATGACAGATACTTGCTCTGCATTTTAGAATTTCTGACATTATTGGGTATTTTTTAAAACCCCTCAATTTAGTTAGTTTAATAAGGTAATTAAAGTCTGCAGCTAGGACAAGCCATCTATTTTGCAAGATAAATTATTCCCTTCTGGTGCTCTTTCCTCTCTATTCTGCTCACTGCCTGCCCTTCCAACTTCCCTTTGCCAATACTATTATTGGTACAGAGCAGCTGGTGTCCTCCCACAAATGCTACTGTCCAGTTTTACTCCTACAGGAGGAGGAAGCAGTAGATGTGCTGACAAAATCTGAGCATCTGAAGCAAATGCACAACCCTAAATAGCTTTCTCTGAGCAGGCAGCAGGCGGAAAATCAATGTTTGAGGATGTTGGATTGGCTGACTTTTTACCTAACAGAATTTTATTTGAAATGAGAAAGAAAAAATGAAGGCAGTGTTGATTATTTAGTAGACTTCTTTAGAATCTTTAATAGACATATGACTATCCTGCAAGATTTTTATTTAAGTCCTGCTTTAGCTTTTGCACAGTGTCACAAATATTTCTAAAAATAAAAAAATAAAACTCTTGACATTGCTGCTGCTCCACGTGGAAGTGCAATATCTGGGATGCCAGTGATTTTATCTCCTCACAGCCACTACAGTGTCTCAGAATCTGTGTAGACTACATCCTTCTTTTAATAATGCTCTATATTTGCTTTCCTACAGGAGTGTTATTAAGCTAGAATTGTGTTTTGTAACAGAGATTTGCACAAATTGGGTTGTTTCTGTACAAGCAAAGAGTAATGAAAGTACAGCTGGGCTAAACATCTAAACTCTGGTGTTTATACCACCTAAACTGACTGCTAAAGGTAGAAAAGGGCACAACCTTCCTGCCAAGACCTGATCAGGAAAGAGTTTGTACTCTTGTTAGAAATAAGAAACCCAAGAGAAATATTAAGGTCCTTAAGGGGGGACAATGCCTTTCATGACAGTTATCCCTTGAGGTCAAGAGCAAATGATCAAGGTTCTCTTTCATTCCACAAGGGAGGAGCACTGAAGTCCAAATCCTTAAAGCTGAGCTTGCAAGCTGACAAAATCCAGTGCAGTTTGCTTTCAGTCAGTGCCATCCAAGATGCAATCAATACATCCACCCTGTAGCAGTGTCCCTCACTGGGAAACTCCCTGGAGCAAATGGTATTATTTCAGTCCTATAAAATTCAAAGCTCCTCAAGGTGGAGTTTTTTGTAGATAAAAAGGCTACATTCTTAGCTACTATAAATCAACATAGCTAATTGGACTTTAAGATGCTACCAGTTAAAGTGTATTTTTGCAAGATTCTGTTATCTTTTTGCTCAATAGTGACTTTAATAATGGTTTATTTAGTCTCTACTGGTTGATGCTATCTAGTCACACCATAAATTGTGATGCATTTATTTTCCTCCTAGGTGTTACTTTCCTTGGTGAAGTTCTTCAGCCACAAATTAATTTTATCATAAGGCTGTCTGGTAGGAACTGATTCTCACAAATCCTTTCTGGAATTGCACTATTATGCTGTAGTTAGATCAGTTCAGTCTTAGCAGGGCTATTTTGCAGTTGGCTTTGGCTTGCAGAATTGCATTGCCTTAATTGGTAAACATTCTTAGTTTTTCCTTTCCGTGCTGAAAGAACTGGCATAGCACCACATTCCTCACAAATCAAATTTTTCCACAGCAGGCAGTTTCCTTGAATATATTTTTTAAATCTTTTCTGAGCCTGAAATCAACATAATGAGAAGGAATGTGTGGGAGGTTAATAAAGGTTCATTACCCAAGAACCTTTGACTACCTCATGTTCTTCTTTCAGTTCTCTGTGTCCCTGGGTAGCTCAGTTTCATTAGAGTATACAGACAACTTAGTAGGTCAAAGTAAAAAAAAAGAGCAAAAGCTGCTGACAGAGTGTTAGAACAAAAATAATAATTTTTCTTCATAGTCACTGTACACATGGTGCAAAAAAATTAACATCTTGGGTATATTTTTTCAGAAGTCTTACTTATTTCCACATCACACATTCTTAGCATAAACTGACTGTTCCCTGGGTAGGGTCTATGTAGGGTTTTAATCATTAAAAAAAAAAAAGAAAAAAAGTTTCATTTTTCAGGACAGGTCAAATTAAAGAAAAATAAAATCACAATATTGTAATTGAAGGTGTATATTCATTTTTAATGTGCATATTGTGAATGTGTGATCATACAGAGCTCAATTTTTTCATATTAAAAATGTATATGTATCTTTACAAGATGTCAATAATAGGGGAAAATGCTCTCAGTATTGAGCACTCCACATATTCTAGTAATCTGATGATTCTAGTATGAGGCATTGAAGAGAACACATTGTAAGACATCTAATATTCTAATGCATCTACCAAATACACAGTAGAAATAAATTTCATTCATAAAATGTATTATAAAATACAATCATATTACAGAAGTCTCTTTGCAACAAGAATTAATGAATTTCCATCCTGAGTTTTGCTAATGTAAATTCAAAGGCAATTGAATGACATCAGAGAGCCTAAGTTGTGTTCTTTTGGAGTTCTGTGTACACACTCGTGACTAAAATCTGCTGTGATGATAATGCTTTATTTGGCTTGGAGTTTCATTGGCTTAATTTAATTTATTGGAGGGGTATGCAATAGTAATAGCATTCCATGTAATCTTGGCATTATGCATTTATCCCAGAGCTGCAAGAGATTAATTTCTGTATCAGATACTGCAGCTGATAACATGAAAACCTAATTCAAAGCAAACTAAGGATCTGTGAAGACCTTTTATAGCTGCTGATCCTAAATATATTTCTCTGTGGCAATTAATAAATACATATGCAAATGTTGTTTAGCTCCAACAGCATACTTGGTTCTAAACTTGTACACAAGACTAATTTACATTTCCCACCCTGTAAAGTGGAGACTGAGAGGAAGTAATCACTTCAGGTAATGTTTACTTTTTCTTTGATAGTAAATTAATTTATGAACAAACCAACACACAGAACTGTGCAGCTGCAACCCATGTGAACTTAGGTTTTTAAGTGAAAAGTAAATATGCAGCAAGCAGATGGCAACAGTTGGGGAAAAAAATGGCAATAAATAGAGAGCTGGCACTGTTAACAGTTTGAAGGGGATGGTGATGTAGGTTGCTTTAAGGCACAAGTCAGGTTAATGCTGAGCAAACAAAAATAAAACCAAAACTATTAACTTTCAGTGGTTAGAAAGTAGTTAGAGGAAGTAACTCAGAAATAAGTTCCTGAGAAGAGAGATAAAGGTATCATGAGCAGGGACATACACTTTAGATAATCTGAAATGAAGGCAGATGGTTCTGATGTATATGATTTATCTGTGAAAGTCTTCTCCTGTTACGTGTGATACATACAATTCCAAAATAAATATCAAGGTGATGTCAGAGACAAATTAAGCATCTTTATTGCCATGGCCTCAAGGTAGATGATATAATGGTATGAGGAGAAGTGTCAGTATTGTCACTCTACAGCAAAATAGGAAAGATGTGTCTAAATAATAGATTTTTTTTGTTCTCTTCAAAGAAATTTAAACCTTGCTCATTCAAAACAGCAGCAACGTGAAAGGAAAAGACTGGTTTTCACATCGTGGCAAATATTCAAAAAGATGTGTAAAAAAAACCCCAAAACCACAGCAAACTAACAAAAAGCTCTGACTGCTGTCACTTTGCTGGGACAGGTCTCACATTGCTGGGAAAGCAGAATTCTGATGCTATCTTGAAACGAGAAGAGCAGGTGTGTAACTATGATCACATCCTATTGGTAACAAACAAAGGGTGGGAAAAGATGGGAACAGAGCAGCAGCAAAAGCAGGGCCAAGGAGGTGGGGATTCAAACAGCAGTAGGTAAATAGGATATTGAGAAGGGAGGGCACAAAAAAATAAAAGAGACAAACCATAGAGGCAGATAATTGAATCCCTACTGTGTAAATCCCTACTACTTTTCAAATCCTTGTCACCAACCTTCAAACTAATCAAGCAATGACTGCGGTTTTTTCAGAATCAAATTATTCCACTGGTATACATATGTGCATTGGTGAAACTAATGCACAACTGTGATAGTCATAATACCTGGCTAGAACGTCCAAAAAAGCTTTTTTTTCCATCTAATCACCTACTGAAAAAGCAGATGCCAGGACCTTAGTGGCATTCCCACACTGTCTTAGAATCATAGAATCATTCAGGTTGGAAAAGACACTTGGGAATCATCAAGTCCAGTCATTAACCCTACACTCAAAGTTCACCCCTAAACCATGTTCCTCAAAACCATATCCAAACAACACTTAAACACACCCAGGGATGGTGACTCCATCCCCTCCCTGGGCAGCCTGTGCCAGTCTCTCACTACTCTTTTTGTGAGAAGTTTTTCCCTAATGCCCAGACTAAACTTTCCCTGGTGCAGCTGGAATCCATCCCCTCTCGTTCTATTGCTAATTACTGTCAGAAGAGCCCAGCACCCACCTCTCTGCAATGTCCTTTCAGGTAGTTGTAGAGAGTGATGAGCTCTCCCCTCAGCCTCCTCTTCCTCAAACTAAACAGTCCCAGCTCCTTCAATTGCTTTTCATAAGATTTCTTCTCCATGCCCTTCAGCAGCTCATTGCCCTCCTCTGCACTTGCTCCAGCCCCTCCAGATCTCTCTTGTCTTGAGGTGCCCAAACCTGGGCTGAGTATGAGGACAATCACCTCCCAACTTCTGCTGCTAACAGTATTTTTAACACAAGCCAGGATGCCATTGGCTCTCTGGTCCACCTGAGCACACAGGTGGTTCACATTCAGCCTCTTGTCAATTAAAACCCCCAGGTGCTTTTCCAGGAGCAGCTTTTCAGCCACCCTTCCCCAGCCTGAATCTTTGCACGGAGTTGCTGTGGCCCGAGGACTGAGGCAAAGTAAGTGTTGAGCACCCCAGTCTTTTCCTTATCCTTTGTTGCTGTGTTTCTCTCTGCATCAATAAAGTATAGAGATTCTCCCTAATCCTCCTTGTGTTGTTAGTGAACTTACAGAAATATTTTTATTATCCCTCATAGCTGTAGCTAAATTGAGCTGTCTCTGTGCTTTGGCTCTCCTAATTTTCTCCCTGCGTAGCTTCACTGCACCTTGATAATCTTAATGAGAGACTTGCCCCCTCTTCCAAAGGTCATAGACTTCACTGGGATGAAGAGAAAATGGTGAGATGTTCCTACAGAGAGCTTGATTTCTTAGCACAACTGTATAATGCATAGTTTTTTATTTTGTGTGTGTGTGTGTGGAGAAATGAGAAGGTTTGCAACACTAAGAAACCAAAGATCTCCCAGAATACAGTTAGATTCCCCCCCAGGAATTTCCAGAAAAAAATATCATTAACCCCATTAGCTTCCTTTGACCCATTAACTACCTTTATTTCTTAAATGCAACCCTTACCTCCCCAGCATATGTTTACATTATTCTAGTGAGGTGCTCCTGTTTTTCCTGTTGTACTCTTGTGCAGTTGACAGTGACACAGAGAACTTGGTCCTGCATGCTTAAAAATATTTTGCTTATCACTAAAGAGAAAACGTTATTTTTATTTTTTCCCAAGCACAAGGAGCTTTCATAGAGAGTTCTTTACTTGCTGTGTGCAATGGAGGGGTCTTTAGTAAGGGCAAACTTGGAATTTGAGGAGCCCCAGTGATAATTTAATGCTTACAGACAGACCAAAGAATTTGGCTCCCTTCTGATTTTCTATTCCAGTTGGAGGAAGAGTATCTATGTGAGTGTCTCCCCTTTGTAGGGATATAATTAATTAAGACAGCTAAATTGATTGATTTGTTACACATACCAATCTTTGTGAAAGCCCAATGAGCAAAACTTGTGCAGCCACAGAGGACTCCAGCACCTCAGACTGCACTAGCAAGCCATAGTACTGCTTTTAATTACCACATTAGTATTCCAGGGATTTCAAGGTGAGTGTGTATTGATTTGATTGCAGCCAGAGGGGCTGCTAGCCCCACAGGTATTGCACATCAGCTCTCTTTGACACACTGCATAAGTAGCTTCCCTGCCTCTGCTAGGGCTTTTGAAGAGTTTCTTCTGACATGTTGGTTTCATGCTGCACGAGTCTCCATAGCCCAAAGCAAAATGATCTGAGACCCCAAACAGAGAGGTTCTTGTTTGTTCAAGATGACCTTGGTGAGTGTTCCCTTTTCCTTTACCTCTTGGCCTTTAACTGTCACATCCATAACCCAGCCACTCTTCAGTGTGGTTAGGATGTTTTCTACCTGTGACTGGTGCATAAGAAGCATCTGAGAGCCTGTCTAAATTCAAGATTTTCCTTTCCTCCTGAAGGAATGAAGATTATTTTTTACCCTGAAGGTTCTGCTAGCAGCTTACATATAGTTTGTTTCACCAGTCTTCTACCTTACTTTATATTTGCCACTGCAACTCCCACAGGTAATAAACTCAATTACCAAAATGCCCTTTTTTCTGTTGTCCCTTCTCACACACACCTGAGGAGCCAACTGAGACATTGACAGTCTGCTGCAGTTAATGGGAGCTACATGAGTTGCTGTAGGAATGTCAGGTTAGAAAATACAAGTTTTATAATTAACCACAAAGTCACTATATTCTATAGCCATGGAACTGCTGAAATATGTCTTTTTTTTTTTTTTTTAATCACCTGAACTGCACTTGGTTTTCTCCTCCTGTTTCCCATAACTCTTTCAACCATTCTCATAAAAAATTGAAGATTTAATACCATTAGCGTTACTGAACCTGTAGTAAACTGTCTTCTACAGCTGAGGGAATGGTTTTTCTTTTAAAAGATACAAGAGAAATACGAAGTATTTTTTTTTTCATAGCAAAATAGGACCATAAAATTCTTCAATGTCTGTGGATGAATTATAGAATTCTTCTGCTGAAGTGATTCTGTTATCTATAGTATAAAGTAAGCCTAAAGCAACACATTCTTTTCAATTAATGAAAACATGAACAGAGCATGCCTAGAGATATATTAATTTGCCTCTGGCTCTGAATACGAGACTTTGCATCTGCCAAGCTCACCTCCACAGTCTTTAATGGCAAAAAAATTAGTGCTTTGATGTAAATGCTTTGAACTGCTCCTATCTAAAGTAAGCTTCCAGGCACTTAAGTCCACCCCCCCTGTTAAAGCTTTCTAAGCATGCATACTGAATGATTTTGGTGGACTAATGACTGGCTGAATTTGCTTAAATACACCAGTTACTGAATAAAAATGCCATATTCCTTGCAAGCAATAGGAAGTGTCTTCAGTAGGCAAACTAAGTGTAGAAGTGGGAAACAGCCCCCTCTAGTTCAAGTTGGATTGTTAAATGTACTTTTGGCAAAAGCTAAGAAAAAAGTGTGTGCTAGATGCTAAAGGTGTGATGATTGATTAGGTCAAATTAATGAGGCTGAAAGTCAGTCTTGCAATCCTAAAAATAGTGTTGTGATGACTGCAAAAATGGACATAGATGTTTGCAGAATTGCAGGTGCTGTCTTTGAGCAGTATCACTGCCACCAGACAGCATCTTAACAGTAAAAAATGGTATTAAAATGGCATAGTATTGAGCACAGTAGCATTTCTTCCAGCATAATTAGTTAAACGTGTCTAAATGTTATTACTATACTTTATAACCTCTTGTAAAGGATATTACCATAGGATAAGCAGTGACACTCACTCCATAATGGATTAATATATTAATCACATACTGAAACATTTATGAAAATTGCTGATCCTACTTCAGAAGAAATATGCACAAAATTATTTCTAGGTGTTAAAAATATGATTGTGCTTCAGAGCTATTACACTGATTATTTTTTAATATTTTTTTTATATTATTTTTAAACAAACCAAAAAAAAAAGTACTAGTCAAACACTGTTCTCCCCTGAATCCTTGAAACAGCTTCTAAATTGCATAAGCCTGAAGTGGCATCCAGGGATTTCCTGATGCAAGGGAAAAATTTTGGAGTGATTTGTGAGCAAGACACATTTTCTCCATGCATATTTCCCAGGTTATTGATAAAGAATTCTCTTCACTGGAAAGACTGGCTACCAGTCAGGTTTTGCATACCCAGCTGAGTGGCTAATTGATTTTTCTGGTTCAGCTTCACAAGGTGGCAAAATAGGCCCATATAGGGATAGGATTTAATACTCTGAAAGTTTGGGGTTTTTTTGGCTTGGAAATATCTCAGAGGTGGGAGTGTTACCCTTTCTTCACCTCTTTCCCCTGTTTAAATAGTTCTTTAGCTCACATTTGGGAGTAATTGGCATATACTTTTTATTCAGAATTGGCTGGATTGACATAAAATCCCATAAACACCTGAGATTTTTCCTGTTTCACATTAAAATATGTGATGGATTTTTATTACTCATTTGTAAAACAGTAAACTTCATTCTTGCCATGCATACCACTTGCTCCAGATGAGAAAGATTTAACTACTAATTGTATTACTCTTCACAGACTCTGGTAGCTCTGATTTTATCAGCACTATAATGAAAGCAGAAAATATGTGTTTTCTGACATCTCTGAAATTCACCAGTGCAGCTGAAGCTTATGTTGATACTATTCTTAGAACAAAACATCATTGGGACTGTGTCCCTAATATCTTTTGTAACTAAACCAATAGCTAGAAGACTTATAATGCAATGAGTCAGGGCTTAGTGAATCGATGGGACCAGAATTCCTACTAGCACAGACAATATTCTATGACTTCTGGGTTTCATAAAATTCTAGCTCCGAGATAGCAAAGGCAACGTATTTATAAAGGATTTAAAAAATAACATCAAGATGAATGGACTATTGTATTGTGATATTATAAAAAAAGATTTTTTTTGAGGCCCAGCACAACTGCAATAGTAGAATATTGCTTCTCTGGATTAAAAAAGGGGCAAAAATAACTGTGACTGAAGGTTGATAAAGTCAGTGTTTGTGTAAAGAACTGAACAGAAAGTATTTCCTCGTGATGCACTCCTAGAAGAAGGAAGAGCTTTGAAACAGAAATATTTCTTGTGTTTAAAAGCACGTAGAAATGTGGATTCTGTCTCAACAAGCAAGTATATACACTAGATGTAAGGAGAAATATGAATCTTTTTAATTGATCATTAATTAGGTGTGTTTAGCCTTTCATTCTGTCATCAAGTTTATGTTTTCTGTCACTAAAGCCAATACCTAAACCAAGAAGCTGGGACATCAAATGAAAGAAGATATTGTGTTTCTTGTTTTCTACAACTTCCAATGACATAAGTACTTGTTTAATTTTAAATAATGAACAAAAAAATAGACTGCTCATATACTTTAGTTATACTTCCCGTTGAAATTTGCATGTAAGTCATGAGGATTTCAGGACAGAAACAGGGATATTTTATTCTTTTCTCAAGCTGATAGGAAGTCATTTTTTTTTTTCATTATGTGAAGAATAAAAAAAATACAATCTCTAAACATCATGACAGTGATGAAGCTCAGAACTCATAATGCCACCAGTTATGTTTAGGAAATTATTATCTCCCTACTCCTGTCTGAACTGTGCCTAACAAATACCACAAGGTTAAAAAATTACTCCATTCATGGGGAAAATGCAGGGAGCAATTTTAAAGATGTAGTTAACCAAGGTCAGAAGGTCAAAAGAGGTCAGTAATCCTGCTGAATTCGCCAGGCAATAAAACATTGGCAAGGACTGTTATAAGCCACTTCATCTCTCTCCTTGTGTTTTGGGAAGTTTATTTTTTACTTCAGTGTAGTTAGTAAAGTGCAGCCCCAACTGAAGATCCCATAGGGAACACAGAGCCTCTTTCTTTATCAAATTCTTTGCCTAAATATCAGAAGGATTGTGCAGAGAACCACCACCCTTTATTTTACATAGGATTAAATCTGGCCATGGAAAAACAGACATCCGGACCATGAAAAAGTAAAAAGCTGTTGTTCAAATATTTCCTTGCAAAGGTGGAGACCCAGATGCAAGTCTGCTCTATGAGGTAGCCCTTTGTACTGTTCCTCCTCTTCTTGGCAATTCCATTCTTATTTTTATAAACTTTTCCCTTCCATATACATAGAAGCTGTTAATGCAAATATTTTCATTTAGATTGGACTTGATGATCTCAAAGGTCTATTCCAGCCTCAACAATAGTTCTGTGTAATAATAAAGATTAACTGGCATTTTCAGGTGCAGAAATGTTGGGGAAAGTGTCCTTTTTAGGCAAAATAGATTCCCTACATTTCTACTGAGAGTGGCTTGCTTAGTTATGGGAGAATGAAAAATTACAATTAGAATGGAGCAGGTATGGAGGTGTTTTGGGAGGCTTTGTTGTTCTGCTTTAGTTTTGTTTGTGCACCAGATGTTTGCATATAGATGAGAAACTGAATGAAAGCTAAGCCAAGTAGAAGATTTTTTTGTTGTGCTCTGAAAAAGTAAATCTTTCCATTTAATATGTTGCATTATAAAAATCCAAAGCCTGAAATGTGCTTTAGTTGAAGTACATTCTCTCCCCCTTATGAACATCACTATACTCTTTCTCGTGGACATCATCATGTCATGGACAGAGCATTGGTCACTTTAATAAGCTGATGAAGAACTTAATTATCTTTTTCAAAAAAGGAATAGTTTGAGTTAGTTTTGTGAGTCCTTATTGTTGTCAGTGTCCTGTGTTCTTGAGGAGAACTGATCCAGAGCTTCTGGATTTTAGATTTCTTCCAGGTACACACACACAACCTGTCTTCTTCCTCTCAAGAGGTACCATCCATTTGCATGCTCTGAACTTTCTCTTCTCACTTGTCTTTTTCCAGGCCTTAGGCCAGTGAATATTCAGCTTTGACGTCTAGTATCAAAGCCAGGATAACACAAATATCCTCGTGGCCTAAACTGTAGCTGCTAATAGAGTTTCAATATTCATTCCAGGTCAGAATGAAAAGTTGTGCCCCTGAATGCTTGACAATTCTTTACAGTATTGAGCCAATACAACACTCTAAAGCCATTTGTCATCCTAAGTGGAGTATAATTGAGAAATGGCAAATCTTTCAAAACTTTCCTACTTTTCCAGTTCTTACGTTTCTTGTTTTTTCCCCCTTTTTACATAGGAAGGAAATTAAATTTTCTTGACCAAGGGGTACAAGTAGTATAAAGAGTAAAAGAAATCTGAGCCCGAATTCAGTGAAAATCCCTTTGTGGTCTGCTTGCTCAGAAATGTTTATAAATGTTGGAATTATGACTGGAATTAAGTAATATTGAGATGCTGATGAATGTTGGAAAGGTAGACAGATTAACCATAAAAAGCCAGTTACGCTGGCAGATTGAATAAATTTATAATTCATACATCAGTAATAGCATTTCTTTAAAGTTTAATGTCTGTTAATGATTTTAAAGAATACCCATATTTTTCTCATCGGTTAACATTCTTGTCATTCACTGACTTCTATGCTTTTGGATAAGGACCTATAGCTACTCCTTTAATGAAATAGTCGTGTGCTTACCCTTCATTCTGAAGCCTTGAAAGGAATTTTTTTGATTAATGACAGTATTTTGGCCATCACGATAGTTTGTCTTAGAAACTGAAAATTCTGTACTTAGAAGTATTTTTAACTATCAGTATTTGCCATTTTACAAGTCATAAGACTGTAGTATTATACTGTAAATTTCTCTAACGACTACTTCAATGTCTAAATGCTGATAGACACACAATTAATCCACCCTGGCACATCTAAAACAGTCATTACCTAATGCCATTCACATGGTGTGGGGTTAATTGAAAGAGGTCCTGACCTTCATGACCTATCAGTTTTGCCTCATCAGCTTGACCTAGGTCAGAGGTTCTTCCTTATAACTTTTGCTTATCAATAAAACATCACTATATCTAGAAACAGCATGCATATATACATGTACAGGCATGCACAGCATAAGGGCATGCATATATATGCACAGTAGTGGAATCCTAGAACGTTTAGGGCTGGAAGGGGCCTCCAGAGGTCATCCAGTGCAGCCCCCTGCAGGGAGCAGGGACACCCTCAACTAGCCCAGGCTGCTCAGAGCCTTGGCCAACC
>JANHGL010013993.1:36455-61252 GCA_024611195.1 Ceyx melanurus | reverse complement strand
AAAGGGTCATTAGACACTGGAATGGGCTGCCCAGGGAGGTGGTGGAGTCACCATCCCCAGTGGTGTTGAAGGGAAGATTGGGTGTGGCACTTGGTGCCATGGGCTAGCTGCTGTCCTGCTGTCAGGGCTTGGGCTGGACTTGATGATCTCCAAGGTCTATTCCAGCCTCTGCAATCATTCTGTGTAATTCTGTGTAATTTCAATATGAAATGTATAATGCTTCTAAGGCAATGCAAACAGTGTTAATAATACTTTGTAAGCAAAGTTTTGCTAGTAGTTTACCCTGTCTTTGGAGAAATGGAGCAGATCCAGCAAGCTGACCCAGCAGAGACCCTGTACATACTTAACCCTCAGTTCTTCATGCATCACACGCACTGTAATCTTGTTTTCTTTGACGTTTCTCAGATGTACTAATCCTTTCATCCTGTGAGATCAAATCTGAACCTTCACTGATTTTATGCTAAGGCAACCCATGGGCCCCTAGACAGTAACTTCTGTACCTGGCCCATAGTAGGTCAGTTGTGTTTTCTGTCCATTGCCCTTGTGTAAAATACATTTTACTGGTTAGTTCACATACTAAATCTAACTCAGACGTTGATTTACATCTGTTTCAACCTATTGACCCGTGTGTAGTTATTTTGAATGTATATGAAACTAAATCACATAACTGAAGGGACATTTCTCCCTTCAAAGCATGGAGGGGAAGACTGTGCTGCCAGTCCTGTCACTGGAGGATATATCCCCATAAATACTCTGTAGACTAGACAAGAGAGCAAGAGATTGCTGTTGATAATGCTAGAGTGTTCTGTCTGTCCATCACCTATGAAGGCAAAGTATCTTCCAGTTCCAACAAGGTCTGAGATTCTTCATAGGCAAAATGAATTAAAAAGCAAAAGACGCTTTGTAGTCCACAGAAACATGCAAACTTTTGTCAAGATGCTCCCCAAATCTTCCTAAACAGGTTCAAATGATACAGCCTTCAGTATTCTTTGTTCTTGTTTGTTAGGATGGAAGATTTATAAGAAGGTAGATTTGGTGGTTGGTTTTCTGAAATTATTATTAAAGAGTTTTAAGGAAGCAAGCTCCTGCCAGTAATGCTAATTTATGTAAAAAATTGTTATGGAATTGATTCTGTTGAGTTTCCTGAGATTGTACAGCACTTAATCCTGTGAGTGGTCCAGGATATTAGATTGCTCTTCTAGGACATCCTGGTTTTAATTCCTGGCAGGTATTCTTGGGCTGTGTGAATTAGATTTTACAATAACTGCAAAGAAATGGGATATTTTGGTACTGATGCCTGCTTGATATCTCTAGCTGCTCTGAATATTTGTTTCAGAAAACTATTCATTTGTCTTCTGTTGGGGTTTTTTTTCACCATTCACTACTCAGTTTTCCACAGCCCTCTCCTTTTCATACTCACATGCTTCATCTCCACAGTTTTTGAATGTTGATGCATTCTATATAAAACTGATCTGAAACTGTCATCGGTTGAAATATCTTATGAGTAACAGAATATGATGCTTGTTAGTGTAGATTTATACTTCCCACTCAATGAGATACATGTGTCTCTGGTGTTTGGGTACTTTCTGAGCATGTAGTAACTATTATTCCTGGCACGTGTGTGGCTGATTGTTTCCAGAATGAACAAAACATAAGGCAGCATCATTATGCCTGGGAGATGCAGGCCACACTCTGAACAGTGGGCTTGTTTTTATAAATTAGTTAAATGGGTTCCAGAGAATGATGTGCTGAACTATTTGGGACACATTTCTTTTAAGCAAATGATGAAAGGATTTCCAAGTAATTCCAAATGGTCCATATTTGCTTTGTTTAACAGTCAGACATACTAGTCACCTGGAAATTAGCTGAGTCATTTACTTTTATTTAATCTTTACTTTGTTTCTAAGCACTACATTTGTAGTTAGCAGGACATTACCATATTATTGAGAAGTTAATATCAATAGAATAATTTTATTTACAGCTTAAATCTCTGTGGACCGTGCGTATTTTAATTATAAAAAATGAGATCAAGGTTCACAGATAAACTTATTGCCTCACTCTAGCACAAAATATAAGATATATATTTGTAAAATGATAAATCTCAGACTTAACTTCATTCTAGTAAAAAGTAAAGTTATCTAAGGAATGTTTTAACTTTTGGGTGTAATTAGGAGCTGGTGGAATAAAGTAGCTAACAGAAGATGGTTGACTACACAAAATTACTTTACTCCCACCAGCTTATATAAGGAATAAGAACAAAGTAGTTTAGAAATATTAGAAAATTATCAAGGATACAAGACTGCCTAGGGCAACATATCAAATAGAGAAAAACCATAACCCTCGTTTTCATCTTTTGTGTTGTATACTGGAAATAATTTATTTGTAAGATGCTTTCATAATAAATGCACAGAGATAACTGCTTTTCATTACACTTGGACTATCTGATCAGATGAGAATGAGATCTATCATTATTTCTGATTATTATAATGGCCCCCATTGGAATCTGAAAGATAAAGTGAAGAGACATTTCTTTGAGCTGCATAACTGACTTTGTGTTTGAGCAGAACAATTTTTTTTACAAGCCATAAACAATAGATTCCTCAATACTTTTAATGTCTTTATATATGCTTGAAATTAAAAAATGTATTTCTGCTTTGTTAGACAACCCTATTTTCTTTGCATCCTATTCCTTCATAGTTGTGTAGCTGATACTTAAATAGCAGTAAATATTTTTAAAGGAAAATAATGCCAAAGTGCTTTCCAAAGTATTCTTCCCTGGATAAAAAGAAAAGTAGATAAATAATACCCAAACTCACAGCCTAACAAAAGGGCAAGCTCTCCCCATTTAAAATCCTAGAGACCTTAGAGGTTTATCAACATTATTAAAGTGAAAAGGATAGACTATGCTGTGCACTTTTTGCAGCAGAAAGAAGCAAAGAAAAAGTTGTGGCCAAATAAGAAAGACAGGCTTAGAAATGATCAGATAAGTGGGAAGAGCTAATGACTCAATTAGGATGCTCTAGATAACTAAGTAAGATTTATACTTGGCAAAGGTCTCAGCAGAAAATTGATTTGCAAGTTTTATAGTGGAGGAAGAGTTATATTGTGTTTCTAGAAAGGACATGTTGGGCCTTATCCTGGGTAGTCTTTTTCACTTAACATGATCATTCCTTCATTTCAGTGTGACTTCAAGTTCTTAGCAAGAGAGCACTATTAACTTCAGTAAGAGATGTACTGCTCAGAATACAGAATAATTGCTGTACTTACTAAACTTATACTATTAAAAAGAGCTCATATAAGCAGGTTGTCACAAAGCATAGCCAGGTGGTTTGAGCTGTGAAAATAAATTCCAATTACTTCATTGTACACACACATATTGACACTGGTAGGTGAGAAGAAGTCACCCAGAAGGATGTCAAAGGAATTTTGTGTTCTCCCCCAGAACACTTTCCCAAGCAGCCCATTTTTCAATCAAACATCCTTCTTCTACCTTGGAAAAACCCAAGGGTGGAAATACTCTGCTGCTCACAGCCAAGTTCCCAACAAGCTTGAGAGATATAACAGATCTGTAGGACTTTGTCTAGATTGTATAGTGACTTGGTTTATGTAAACTGCAAGAAAAAATTTCATTCAGGGATCTCAAATCACTGTACAAGCAGATTTAAATATGTCACAAATGGAGAGATAGGAAAACAGTTTTTCTTGCCAAGCTTTTACAGTAGAGTTTCCCTCCACTGGGTATTCCAAATGGGTAGAAGTCCATAGGTAAAATGGAAAATAAAAGCAGTAAGCAAAATAAACATTAGCATGCAACAGGCAAGTGGGCTAGTGTTTTTAACAGGCTTCATCAAACTGAAGGATGAGGCTTCATCATACCAAGTCTTTAAAAGGTCAATATTTTAGTATTATAAATCATACTACCTCCAACTCTTTTATTTTTGGCCTCCTTAAGAATCTTTGCAGGACTATTGCAATCCCAGGGCTGTGAACAAGCCAGTTCATTAACTTGCTGACTCTGCTGCTTGCAGATGTTTGGGGCAGGTGTTCTGTACAGACCAGGGACTGTGCAGCTTTCTTCTGCTGCACGTTGCACTGGAGGTCAAGGGTTACACCTCAATGGCAAGGTCTCAACTGCATGGCAAGTCTCAGAGGTCTTTGTTAGGGGAGAAAAAGAATCCAGTCTCCTTAAAATTTATGTACTGCAAAAGATAACTGCACCTGCAGACTGCTGCTCTTATTGAAAACACATGGTGGCCGTTGGAAGAAATATAAAATGCTGCTCTGTCGTTCCTCTGGAGAATATGCAGGGACTCCAAGTGATCAGTGTTAGACCAGAGATACTTGAATGATTAATGATCCAACAGTAAAGAGTTGTGGGACAAAGTGTATGTTTTTGTCACACACTCAGGGATTCGTGCAAATCCACGTGTGTTCAGAAACTGCCTTTGGGTAGTGTTGTGTTACCATCAAACAGTTGCCCCAGGTAATGTAATTTTGCCAGCAGGCATACCCAGTGACCCAGGTAGTTCATAATTGGAAAAGGTTAGTCCAGCCTTTCCTGGCCACCTGTACGTTGGCTTTGTGACTTCCCAAATGGCAGGAGTGGAGATAGATTCTTCTAGATTCAGGAAATGATATAAAATGGACCACCCTTGTTAGATTCTGTCTTAACAAGACCACTGTAGGCTAAGGGGATAAAAACCTGCTTTGTTTTTTCTAGGAAAAAAAACCTCTATCAAGATTTATATTTATATATATAAAATATATATATTTTAGATGGGTATAAATAATACACGTATGGAGGAGGATGGAAATATCTTTGTGTTTTTTAATGTCTACTAACCTATGTGGCTGTGGTGCTGCTACAAGAGCTTTCAGCAATGACTTGGGGCTCTCCACTCAGACATGAAGCTGTTGACTGCAACTCTTGGAGTGTGGCTATCCAGGGAATTCCTTAACCAAGGATACCTTTATCCAAATGATAACACTATCACTTACTGGAAACTCTAAGGCCAGGTCTTTCAATACCACTTGTTCATCAGAAGGAGCTGTTATAGATGATTTTTTTCACTATTACTGTGCAGAAGAGGAGAACATTTAGTCCTGTTTTTGTATGATGTTCAGAAAATTAAGAAAATTTTATGTGAAATAATGGTGTGAATAGACACCTTTTCATGGTGCCCACTTTGTGTGTTTTGCTCAGATGCTCCATCATTGGAGTTCATTTGAGGACACACATATAGAAACACCAGTATAAATCTGTCACCACTTGCAGGATGAATCTGAATGCTTTAAATTTTTTTTTAATGTCTCCGCTCTTATAATTTGGATCGGGGTATGCAGCATTTCAAGCATCAAGTAGCATTTTGTGTTTCTAATTTCCTAATACTTCGTATCATTAAGGAGGTTTACATTAATACCATGCTGTTTCTTCCTATTTTATAAGAAAATGCAGTTGTGCAATACAACAGTAAAAAATATTCCCAATGTTATTGTACTGTTTTTATCACACCTTCTGCTGCTGCACTTCTGACCAGAATGAGAAATTTCCCTATGGATAAGATCTGGTGTTAAACTAGGGCTTTTTTTCCTGCTAATAATATGCAAGACAAATAATTTTTAAAGTAGAGCAGAATGTTAAATGAGCAGAAAAATTAGAACTATCATGTATTTTAGAAATTATAGCATCTGTGACTTCAGTCACGTTGGTGAATCAGGTCCTTGACTGCTCTGACAATGACAGGGTGGTTGGGACTTTTCAGATTTTTTTCCCAGGGCACAACTGCTTCTTTATAAATTGCCTGAGATCTATGAAACAAAGAATGTTCTTCCTAAGTGTTTCAAATAACAACAACATGCATATAGAGTGCTCCACCCTGCAGACTCATTCTGACATTTGCAGGTCTCCATTCACATGAACTTATCCTTCTAAGATATTATGGAAGATGCTCAGGCCAGACAATTAACAAGACTTGTTTCCATACCTGAGATCAGCTATTTACTTTCTCAAGCAGAAACTGACTGAGCTACCAAAACTAATCACCTGGTTCTTTAAGAAAAACAAACAAAGCAAATGTGAAGTAAGGACCATGAGTCTAGTATTTTTGTCACAGTTATGTAAGTTTTTCTTACAGTAAAAGAAGCAGAAGCAGCACAAAAACAAATTAGTCAAAACCAGTTTGTGCCCCAAAAGATCAGTGATTTTTTTTCTGCCACGGTTGCGCTATCATGTTCATTCTGAAGGAATGCCTGTCTAGAAGTCACACGTTAAAAATGTTTGCAGGAAATAATGTCTGTGTCAGTGTACAAAAGAAAGATCATAATAGCCCCTTCTTCTTCAGGAGAGCATTTGTCCAGGATATGACACTGCAGTGACTGTTTCTTGCTTTCTTTTTTACCTCTAGGGTAAAGAAAACCCAACCCATGCATTACAACAGGACAGCTGTTCACAGCTATCTCATGTCTGATCTGTGTCCTGTCCCAAAACAGCCTTTCCACTTTCCTGGGGCAAATAAATGATATTCCATCACAAGTATGAATGCACATTAGATATTCTGGGGGACCCTGTTGTACTCTCTCTGGTTTCTCTAACTGGAGATAAGCCATTTCATTACTCAGAAAATATGCTGGCTGATCTATTAATCAGATGTCTGGCTTTAGATCCTCATTTTGCATCTCCTTGTCTGTGTACTAACACTCTCCTTAGCTTGGTCCCTGACAGTTTTCATCAGTTATTATACACAATAATATAACCATTATTCCTAACCTAGATTCCAGGCCACAAATTCACTTGGATTATGGTGTATTTTCCAATTAATTCTATAGTAGCTTGGAGAAAATATTGATGAGCATGATGTCTTAAACATGCAACAATTTCAGGTTTGGGTTGTTTGATTGGTTGGGTTTTTTTTTTTGGTTGGTTTTTTTTTTTCAAACACATGTTTTAAAACAGGATAACTTTCAGTACCAACTGAGCTAATTATCTGGACCAAAACATGTGAATGTAAACATCACAAGGTGACTTTTGCTTGAGTCTCTGAGTTGTTTGGTTTCTGCAGCTGAAGTACAGAATTTAGGTTTGATAAATTAGAAATGGTTCATTTAACTCACAATAGTCCAGTTATCTGTCATGAAGTGTAAATGAGCTTGTTCTGAATGCAGTTCAGAGCAGCCTGGGTTTGATTTACTGGAATAAAGTTCTGTAGAGTTATAAGGCTGGACATCAGCACTACTTTAAGAAACTTTGAGCCACAGATTTTTGCCTGCTGAAAAAAAAGGTAGTCCTTATATAAGACCTAAGATAAATAAAATCATACTTAAGGCTCATCCACATCTGGTATCACAATATAACAAATATTATGTCATTTGCTAGGATAGTCTTTTTAATATAACTAAGTGCCTTTATTCTTTAACTCCACATAGCATTATAACACAAAGCATCTGCTATTGACATTAATACTTTATCCCAAATCACAACAGGATTTCCAACAGCAGCAGCCATTAGGGAAAGCAAGCTATGACTAATTTCAACAATATGTCAATCTATGATAAAAGAAAATGAGCCCCCAAACCCAACCAGCTTAGACTTTATGAATAAGTGTGTTTGTAAAACCTGCTGAGGCACATGATTTAAAAGATCTGACACATGGGTGTGCCAGTCAACTAGGAATTGCAGAGTATGAGGTCTTTCTGAGAGCTTTCAGCAAATGTTATTGTAATACCCTTGTGCTGCCTTAGGGGCTTGGAAAAAGTTTAACATATCTCTGCAGAGGGAAAACAATGATAAGATGAATGAGATACAACAGAATCTGGAGAAGGAAATGTTTCTCATGGTTGTTTCTTAACTCTGAAAGGGTCTGATGGGGTCTTTGTGCAGCAGCCTTTAGGTTAGAGGTCAATTGGGCAAGATGCTAAGAAAAAAAAGACCTAGAAATGGAGTAAAGAAGTTTTGTTTGCATGCTTGTTTGAAGTCCAGTGTGTATGAGCTGCATGGAGCAGTGTTGGTGTTTTTGTTCTTGAATAAAATATGCAACTTCAGTAGCTCTGAAATGTGAAACTGCAGTAATGCTGAAAAATCCACACGTGTGGCAAATGCGTTAATATTCAGATGCACTACTTAACTGAATCTGGACATTTAAATGTCTGTTACTTTGAGGTAACATATATTTAATTACTGAATTCACCATAGTTGTAGATTCTTGGGAACCTTTGTGGATTTTTTGAAAGTTTGGTTTTCTCACTATATCTGACATTAAACTTTTATGTTGATCTGAATGATTCCAGAAGGACTTGTAGTTTCTGTCTGGACTAAAGCAAATTGCCATGCCTTTTCAGTTTGAGATGTCAGGGCAGAGAACCCACATTTATGTCTTTTTGACTTAGGACCTTGGAAAACCAAGACATTGCTGTTAAGGTTACTGTCCATAAATTGTGCATCATATTCTAGCAACCTTAGTAACCTCACAAATTGTAAATAATGCCAGATTATCTCAGAAACTGAAATCAGTGCTACTGCTTTTCCACTTAGGCAAGAAAACTCACACCCAGTGATGTTCTGGTGCTTCATATTTCATGTCCTGACATAAATAATTTAGATACTTTATGAACAATTTCTGAAGTATGTATATAAAGTGCTATTTTTACTAGCTTCCTGGCACACAAAATCCATATCGATGAGAGTATTTAGCTTTTGATTCCTTTTACTGCAATCCTTTGGTAACACTTGGCTACCAAGCACATTACTATTAGCTGCATTATATAATGGTGTCTTTGACAATAGTTGATAGACATATTTAAAGTCAATATTCTATCTTTCATGACTCATATACTTCTGCCAATGCATGAGTTATCTTATACAAGTCAATAAATTAAGGAAAATTATTAATGTCCGCCCACATATTATAGCCATAAAAACCACTTTCCTTGTTGTAGAAAAATCTGTTTTATGTAAGCTACCATAATTACATGTCTCATTTTCCAGCAATTGCTCAAGAATAATATCTTATAATTTTTCAGAGCCACTCTTACCATTAAGTTATTTTGAATGGCAATAATTTCTCCCAACCCTCTTTCATATATTTTGAAGTATCGTAAGCATGTGATCATACCTACAAACCAGTCAGTTAAATGAAGTGAGAGCTGACTTCTCCATTTACTCAGATATTTTCAGTTTATTTAAGACACCATCTTGCAGTTCATGTACTTTCTTACCAAGGTGATATATACTAAGTGCATGCATTGATAATAATCCTTGTTTTCCTGATGTTTTTTTTCTGAGATCAATAATTTGATAGTTGTTTTTGTTGTTTGTTTGGGGTTTTTTTTCTTGTGTGTGGGGTTTTTTTGTGGTTTTTTTTGAGTTTTTTGTTTGTTTGTTTTGTTTGAGTGGGTGGTTTAGTTTGTTATACTTTGTTTTTGTGTAGAAATGTATTAGCTACTCAGGCAAAAGAAATAATGAAGATATGTGAAAATTTCTACCAGGCTGAGGTAGCTGATATATGGTTACTGGATATATTGTGAAGGAAATTACATTGCATCTCATTAGGACATTCAGAGGAAGCTGATCTATTTGTTTTGGAATTGTTTTCCTTCTCATTGTTCAGTCATGGTTTTAGTGCTTCAAATCTCTTCAGGAGTATGAACATTTTTTCTGTCCTTTGGTTGGTCATTATCCAGTTTTAAGACTAAACTGGGATTTCAGAATGCAACACACATGACATTCAACAAACTGAAACGTTTTCCTGCTGCCACAACCTGATTTAGGCCTTTGGGAGACAATCAAGAGAAAATAAATATAAAACCAACTTTTTAACTTGATGATACTTTAAAACTTTCTAAGTTTTGGTTGTATAACCCCTGCAATGGACAACTTAAAACTTAAAATGATCCTTTTCAAAGTCCTTTTTTTCACAAGGTTTTCAGGAGCTCTACCAGACCAGCAACAGAGGAATGAGAGCATATTTTAGCAAGACAGAGAGGCTTAAAAATCTATCTATACAGTTAAAAAGATTTTATAACCTTTGTAATAAAAGAGAGATCGTGAAGAGAAAAAGTAAGGGAAAGAGAGACATGTGATCTTGAGCAAGGCACCTCACAAAGGGAGCTTAATTTTCTGAGCTATTTCCCAACCATGGAAGCTGAAGTTCCATTTATATTGCTAAATAAAAGTCCAGGGATTGATCTTTTGCTGAAAGGCTGAGTATCGCCAGCTGGCTGTGGTCCACAGTGTTTAGGGCTAACTACCTCTGTAAGAAATTTGTCTTGGAGAAAGCAAGCTGAAGTATTCCAAAAGAAAGAGCCAGGAAGTGCTGTTAACAATTAGTCAGTAAGGATGCTATGGTACAGCACTGACCTCAGTCTCTGGCCCTCTTTTAATACAGTACAGAGTCACCCAGACAGATCTTTAGCTTGGCTTCATCCATTCTGAGCCATCTACTCTACAGATGAAAGAGAGACATCTTAAGCAAAGATCTGTATGGGTAGAATATAACTAGCTCTTATTTAAGAATCCGTGTTCAAGCTACATTAATTAGCATAAAAATGAAATGTTCTCTTCTTTTGGTTGATTTTTGGTTCAACAAGAGCAAGTGCAGGGTGCTGCACCTGAACAATCCCCACTATCAATAGAGGATTGGGGATGAGGTGATAGCAGCCCTGCAGAAAAGGACCTGGGGGTGCTGATAAATGAGAAGCTGGACACGAGCAGCTAGTTTGTGCTTGCAGTCCAGAAGACCAATTGCATCCTTGAGGAGCAGTGTGGGCAGCAGATGGAGAGAGGTGATTTTACCCCTCTGCTCTGCTCTGGTCAGACTAGATGACCTCTAGAGCTTCCTTTCAACCCAGACATTTCTATGATTCTATGATTCCTAATTTACAATGTCCTGTTTTTCTGTTCTCTTATTGTTTTCACTGTTATAACATAGACAGTGTTGGAAGCTTTGAGCCGATTCCATGCTTAGGTATACACTTGATTTTTAATTCTTCTACTGAATGAATATGAAGAAATATTAAGAGCTTTGCTGGACTGGGACCAAGATTAACATTTCTAGGAAGACTAACCTATATTTTACATAAGCTGTAACTGAATATTCATAGTTTTTCTCTGTAATGTTGACAAATGGACTAGATTAAGAGGAAACCAGAATGACAGGTATCCAGAAATCAGCTCTGGCTAAGTACAGGCATCACACAGTGTCCCACAGCAGGAAGGATAAGTTGAAGGTTGTCAGTTTGCCTAATACTGAACAAAAACAAAAGTCTGTTCCTAAATGCTTGAAATAATAGGGCCATCGTGGATCTCAAATCCAGTTTAATCCTCTTTGGCAGCATAATGCTTCTCTAAAGCCATATAATCAAAGGGTGGGGAAGAAAATGATCAGGTTTAACATATAGACTAGAATTTAGACCTATGTATAAAATGAGTTTCATACATAATTTAGAAAATGCATGTTTTAAAATCCATATCTTATATATGGACATATATTCACCAAACTTTCCCCAGAGTTGCCTGTCACAGAGACTCTCGATTGTGTCTCTGCCCTGCAATCAACCTCTCAAAGCCCTCAGGTCTGAGGGCTATACACTCAGAGCATATGTAAACCCTTGAAACTTAATGACTGTTTTGTTAAATTGGGATTTCTTTCTTTCAGAATGATGAAATGTGGTTTCAATCTTGTAACTGATGCATTAAGAGTAACAATTGCTGCAATACGTTTAGTGAATATGCTCAAAACATTAGTTCCTCTTCTAGAGTATTCTGTATTTTTTGAAGTCTGGCAAATATAGTGAGGCAATTAGTAGTAACTTTCAACCATAATGTTTTATATCTGTATATGATGTCTGTACATAATATAGAGGTAGATAGAACAATAGCTAAATATATATATATATATATGCCTCCCAATATCCACTTTCTGCAGTGTTTAGTGAGATTTTGGGTTTAAACATACACAGGACATATGTTTGAAAACAGTTATTCATCTGTCCTTTTTTCCTTAACATTCTTTGTGCTAAAAGTGTGCCTATTTGACCTGTAGGTTTTATTTTCATGAAAGAACCCTTGTTCCTCAGCTGTTTAGATTCTTCAGCTGGAATCTCATTCAGTTGACCTTCAAGAAGCCTGGAATAAAAATCCCATCCATTGGCATGTCTGTGTGTGTACGTGTGTGTACATACATGTCCAGATATATATACATATATATGCATATATTTGTATATATTTAATTCAAAATATATATTTATATATATTTATATATTCCATCCATCAATTCGTCTCTATATGTGTGTGTATGTCTATAAAAAGTTCCATTAGTACATACAAAATCTCTTAGGCTGATGTAACTGACTAAAGAAGACATAATATTGGGGGTGTTAGAGAGAGGAACTTAAAAATTCCACCACATAGTTACAACTCTTTGACAAGATTTCAGTCCTGTGATTTGGTCAGTAGGAATAGGATTTTATTAATTAAAGTATGGACATATGTATGTAAATTCACATGAAGTAAAATTGAGTATATCTCTGCATTGCTCATTTTGAAGCAGAATCCTAGCTAAGGTACTGTTCAGTCAGCATTATTTGCAGCATTGGCAATAAAAATATACAGGGAAGTCTAGACACAGTCTGTTTTTTTCTGTGCTTTTAGGTTTTTCTTATCCCATAACAGAAAACCTTCCATTTTTCTTATTTCATTAAAACATACACAGTTGGCACGTTCATCAAAGCTGTTAACCAAGCATCCTCTTTGACAGATTATGCTAAAGAAAGATTTGACATGAGAACAAAGTCTTGAACTGAGACAACAGTTATAAATTAAATGAGCTGAAGACATGTGGTCAGAAAGTGAATGTGAGGCTGTTCTGATAGAGTCTGAGATCCATGAGGAGCTCTGGATAATGCCTTGCAGGACCTCAGAAAACAAATGCCTCCATACAAATCTGAGTGTATGCTGTGCATAACAGGGATTGGAACCAAGGCCACCAGTTCAATTTTAAAGGGATTAATAAATATGTAGGAAAAACTAATAGTCTCAGGCTTTTTGAGTATTACTGTCAGGAGGCTTAATTTGAAGATTTTTCTTTATCATGATGCCCCTGACATATAAATCACATCATATTTGTCTGTAGCTGTCATTTCTAGAGAATTAAAGTCCAGTAATTCCGGCATTTGCACATTAATTACCAGGCTTCTATTTAGTTTACTCTTGTACTAGTTTCCCCATGAATACCAGCAGGAAATAAGTTATAAAGATGTTTAGAATATATAAAGGTTTATATGCTGAACAAGTACAGAATATTGATTAGCAATCTTTCCTGTAACTGTATTACATCTTGGGACTTTATTTAAAAGCAAGCTCATAAATCAGCCTAATACAGATCTATTTTCTGCTACAGTATAATATAATTTGAATGTTCTTAAGACCTCCGTTTCTTATATATAGGATTTTTTTTTTTTTGCATTTCAAATCAGAGTATTTTAAGGATACAGAATATAAATACACATCTAATCTAATTTGCTCTATATAAAGACATACAGTTCTTTAAAGACATGTATATTCATGATCAAACAATTGGCCTAATAAGGTTTATTTTGAGTTTCCTTATGCAAAAACAGATTTGTTTTTTTCCTTCTATTCACTTGTATCAAATAAATCTTACCAGATTAATAGTCATGCAGCAGCTCAAAACTTGACCCTAGCAGAGTGACTCAAGGAGGTTTAGTTGAACACCTAATAAATACAGATAAAAAGAGAGAATTCAGTTCTCGGGTAGCATCTAAACAGCCAGATCATGAGCAGGGAGCCATTACTGTTGATAAAGAACATTAAACCCAAATTTGTGTTTGCTGTTCTGGCCACCTCTGAGGCACCAGAAGAAAGAAAAGATCTGTAAAGAAGCAAATAAGTGTAAAATCAACTCCTTTAAAGAACTCTCCTGATTAGACAGTCAGTTAAACAGGGAGACTTGTCTATTCAGTTCTCTGTTGTCGAGTTTGGCACTGCTTATATTTTGTGACTGGAATGAAAAAGCAGAAAATTCTGTGTAAGTTTAGGACACAGAGTCCTACAATACAGCAGACCTACCACTGCCAGCCATCCTTTCTCAGTTCTGTCAGCCCTCTGTTCTTGTCTAATTTAAATTTGTTTTTTTAATGGTTTGCCAGGTCAGTACCTGGCTCAATCCACATATTTTGTGTATAGGTCATTAAAGCATTCTTCTGACAAATAAGCCACATGTATTTCAATATTCTTAGAGTGATTGCAGATCTACCTGTTCTTTTTTTCTGACCATTTTTCTGACCTCCATCACAATCTTCTATATTCTTACTTGTTCTACACCACAGGCAGGAATGTAGATAGGGGTTTTTCTGTGTGTTTCTGTTTGAAATCAAAATAATCTAAGTGTCCTGGTTTACAATGTGGCCTTATAAGCAATTGCATTAAGGATGATGAATAAAGCATTAGCTTGAGAATGAACTAGGGAGGGGGGGGATGCATTTCTTTAGCTGACTTCTCCACCAAATAGAATGTATTGTGTAACTGCACCCTTTGTTACAGTAAATGAAGATTTACCAAGCTAAGGATTTGAAATGTTTGGCTAATAATTGAATTGATTAGCTGTCTAAAATAATTAGCTGCTGAGACATATGGAAGGCTTATTTTACAAGAGATACCATGCCTAGAAAATTATGCTGGGGAGCAGTGACTGAACCTTGCACAGGGGTGGACCATATATGATGTGTTAGTCCAGTCAAAATAGATCCCATAATGTCAAAAACATATCTATGTTAGACAATTTCTAAGGAAATGAAGGAATTCTAATTTCCAGTAGAGGGAAGGCATCACAGAAGGTCAAAGCCACAACTATCCTTTCCCATATTTCCAGGGTAGACCAGCTGCTTTGGAGGGTGGTTTGCACTGTCACTTACACACCTACAAATTCCATTACACCTGTGTGTTTGTGATGTGAACCCAAAGTTCATTTTGAGGACATACTGTATTAAAATTAACTCCAAGCATTTGCGGTTCTATAGCAAAATGTGTTTATATATGTCAGTTTTTGTGTCAAGCCCTCTTGTCTATGTGCCTGATTCTTCAGCCTTCTTCACTTTCAAATATGTGAAGACTTGTGTGAATTCAGGAGGAGGCAGTTTTCACAGTGAAAACATGAGGGAAAGACAACAACAGCAATTCCTTTGCTGAAATGTTTTAAAGCAACAATATAATATAAAGGGCACTTTTACCTCCTTACATATTATTGCTGATAAACAACAATTTCCTATGACAATTTAGTGCAGTTTGAGAGTGAAATTTTTTACTTAACACCCTTCACCTTTGTGTTTTAGTCTGTAGTGTGTATTGTTGGAATTAGGAATGGATGATTTCAGCACTCTAAGAGAACTAATGAAAATTAGCATAAGTAGTTACATGAGGTCTGAAAGATAGAGAAATTTTGGAGAGAAGATGACAAATCAAGGTTAAATTCTGCCTCCAGAAAAAGAATGAGGAGTGTAGTCAGATTATCTAGAAAGGACTGTAGAATCCTTTTTGGGAAAAAAAAAGAAAAAGAAAAAAAAGATTCTTCATTTACATTCCTGTGACTTGTTCTAGTCCTGCTGACACAGGCTATTAAAAACCTTGTTATTGTTTTAGAGACTTTTTTAAAGAGCACTTTGGGGCTTTATAGTGTTTGTAGAATGTTCTTTATAGTTACAATTACATACTGAGATGGCAGGCTGCTGAGCTAATATATTGTTACACTGATTAAATTGATTAAAACCTTCATTTTTGACAGGCAAATTGTAGATGCTGCGATGTCTTTATTTCACATTTCAGTAATTCAGCTCATGTCTTGTCCTATCTAATAATCACTTCTCTGCCTCCCTGTTTAGGAATCATCTCAGCAGCGGGTACATTTTCAAATAGCATATTAGCTTCAGCTCTGAATTACATGAGTCATGGTGCATTGGCATTACAAAAGTCTTATTCAGGGTAATGGCTTATTTAAGTGAAACACTTGAAATATATTCCTTTTTTTTGCTTGTTTTTTCTTTTTTCTATCTTGCTATGCTGTGAACAATGAAAGGAACCCTTGATCTTTAGATCAGAAAATAAGATGTTACTCTTAATGTAACTGTGGATTAGGAGAGGTCATACCACAGAAACATTTTATGTTTTACTTAGAACAACATATGCTTCCTTACAAATGAGTGACAGAGTAGAGCATAAAGCCTGGCAAGAAATCAGTGAAGATGAAACAGGCAGATAAAGAGGATGCAGCAACTTAAATCAGCTGCAGAAGAGACTTTTTGCAATAAATGTGGAAATAAAGTAGTTTTTTTTAAAAAGCTGAGGAAATCTAAGTTGCTTTAAGTAAATCTAGAGGCTTACAGATGAATCTGTAGGTTTCTGATGGCTGTTCACAGTCAAGAGTTCAGAGTTTTCCAAGAGGGGAGACTGAAGGCAATCTAGCAGTGTGAGCTGGTTGATGATCCTGCACAGACAGGGGCAGTCAGGACCAGCCAGAAGCTGCAGGTCTGCAAGGCACAGTCCCATTTTGATGCAAGCATTAAGTATTTGTTAAGGTAAAAGCAGACTAGTTTAAGCCAGACATCAGTGATATAGTGATTATTAAATGAAGAATACAATACTTGCCTACCTTATAGCACGAAGGGTAAGGTGATGAGGTACATCTGCTTGCTTCAGACCTTCAGTTTCCTGAAAGTAGGTGATGCAGATATCCCTTTCCATACAGGACTTTCTGAACCCCCAGAAATCAGTAGGTTCAGATTTGATAGATTATTTTCTTTGCTAAATTTATGCCATTTTTCATTTTTTTAGCTTACCCTTAAGCATTATGTCGTAATTCATTCATGAAAATCTCTTGCACTTAAACATCAAAGGGTGCTTTAGGCTAAAGAATGTGTGTTTAATGGGTAGTATATGTAGATCCATCTCTAGTAATTTGGAAGCTCATGATTCAAAATAAAAGCATAATCTGCCGCTTTGTTTTGTGGGCTGGTCCCTTACCTGTTTCAACAATGAGATATTGATTCACACCCTCAAGACAGACTATAGTGTTGTACCCTGCTAAGGAGAAGTAGCTGTTGGTTAGGTCTCCCAGCATCAGAATGGTGTGAAATGGATGGGAACTGAGACAACTGGATAAGGTAGATAATTTTGTATGGGACTGGAAAAAACTGAATTTAAGTGACATATGTGTTTCTAGACCAAGACAATAATTAGTAATTGTCTGCAAGTAAAAGACAAAAACTGTGATTGCAATTAATAAATATGATAATAGAAATACCAGTAGTGTTTTAGAAAGCTTATTTTTGCACAGGCCACTTAGCAACTCCAGAAAGTTTGGAGCAAGGATGTTTTGATACCTGGGATCATAATAATAATCATAATAGCAGCTGCTGGAAGGAAATATTTTCTCGTTTGATCAATGCTTTTATTTTATTGAGCTTAGTTTCTTGCAGTACCTCATTCAAAGTGCAAGTCAGATGCAATCTCCTTGGGTGCACTCCTACTCCTGCCAGCCAGGAGGAAGCAAGCAAGAGCTTCTCAGCAGCAGCAGGCAGAGTGGTTATTGATAGGCTGCTGCTCAGTTGCTATGCTCCCACTTCTAAAAGGTGGGAGGGGAGCTTTTCACAAATCAGACAGCGAGACAACACATTGGTAGAAAAGAAAGGCAGAATAAATGAGCCACAGGGAAAAAAAGGAAGAGAGAGTTTGTGAAACTTCTTCAGAAAATCTCTGTCTCAGAATTATTCAGGAACAGGAGCTCAAGGGACAGGGAATCATCCTCTCTAAGATGCTTGGAAGTATGGGGAGCTCTCAAGAGGAGAATAAGTTTCAAAGCTAGGAAACACTACTTCACAATATATTGGTCTGTTTTCCCTCTCCCACTCCTACTTTCTAACCCATTTGCAATGATTTAAAGTGAGCTGTGATTAGCCTGGTAACCCTGGCGGGTGATTCCCTGAAGAGAAAGCAGGCTACAGGATTTAAATGTACATTTGATATAAGCATGCACCAAGTCTCACTGTTTTATGGCTGGAAAAGAAGGAAACACAAGGTACTTGTGACTTCACTTTATGGTTGTGCTAATAGCCAGATTGGCTGGTGTCAGGGGGTGCAGGATTCAGGCTTCAACATTTATCTGGTTAGAGGAATAAAACACAATATGTTCTTTTTCCCCTGTCATAACCAGGTGATTGTTACTTGATCTCAGCAGTGGATAGAATTGTGTATACTCATTTTCCCCCCCTTTCCCCCCTGCCTCTTGCATGACTTTGATCTCTCTCCACTGACCTGTATTCTTTAAGTTTTACTCTGGTGTCCACCAAAAGCCAGAAGAGAGCAAGAAGACTTTGGACTAAATACTAGCTGTAGTGTACAAGCTGTAATTTTATGCCCCATGAAAATTAATTGCCAACAGTCCTCAATATACTAGTGAATCGTGAAAAGTGAAGAGAAGCATTTAGAAATACAGCACTTGCCATACTGGGTCTGGCTTGAGATCCACATTGCTTAGTATTTTGTCACTGGGATTGGCCAAAAGTTAATTAAAGCAGTGTTTTTACAGAAAATTAAAATGTGTGATTGCCTGCTGTATTGCCAATACAACATCTATTTTGGCAGAGGAAATACATGGCATTTGTTAATAAGTAAGAAAAAGGAGCTTTATGGAGAAAACTAAAATAATACATCTTTGGCTTTGTTAGTGTAAAGTAATTCATGGCTAATTGTAAACAGATACTCCATTAAATACTGGGCTACGTCCTGAGATGATGTAAATCTTACAGCTCCTTTGCTATCAGCAGGGCTATTCTGAGTGACATATGCTAACAGTGTGATTCATAGTGAGAAAGACCAATTAATTGCAACAACAGAAATCCCAGTTCACTTTCTTCACTTTTCCTCTCATCTGAAGATTATTTTAATGTCCTTTTCTCCCTCAGTTCAAGAATTTATACTTCATTTGTATTTATAAAGCAAGCTAAACAGAAACTTAATCTTGGTCTGATTCTCTGCTGTCCTGTACCCTTTGTAGCCACTTCAGAATAAATGTGAAAGGTTTTGACTTGCATTTAGTGGCATTTGGTATTCAGTTCACCCAAGTGGAAATTGCAAAAGGGAGAGAGGGCAACATATGACAGAATTGCAAAGCCCTAGTACCAAAGAATCAAAGGAAAGCTGTGGTTGTTTCTATTCATGATTCTTTGATGGTAGCAGATTCATTGCAAAAAATAGATGTGTTTTGTGAAAAAGTGTTCTCCCCACTATGTCAGAATGTTCTCTCTGTGGTGGTGTTTACAAGATAGCCAAAAGATGCATAAAACTATCAACCTTGCACATAAAATGCTGATTACATGTAAATTAGTGCATACTTCCACTCAAATTATACACCCAAAAGTCAGACTGTCTTCAAAATCTAGAAAAGCACATTTGTTCACAGTAGAACCTCAAGTGGTTTAATGTATTTAACAAGATTTTTATCTATACTTATGTTACTTGTGACTTTAAAGATAAAGTCTAGCAACGTCATATAGAAAAAAATCCAAAACACTAGAATATTAAATACAGATATTCATGTAGATGAGATACAAAGTTAACTTTTGATTTCTTGGTGTCTTTATCCCATTATGGTTTTTATCAAGGCTGAGGATGTCTAGGAAAACAAGCTATTTATTTGCTGTCAGCTTTCAAACGATTTTTTTTTATTGCTTTTTGCATTGTGTACCAAGCATATCAGATATTCCACCACATGCTAACGCTATGAATTGGTTATTTCAAACATTTTAAGAGATGTATATTTTGGCAAGGGAAGAGAGAATTGTGATAGTAAAAGACTCAGCAAATGTGGAGAACATTTTTTCATAAGTTCTGAAGAAAAGTTAATTAACTAACCATATGGGAGTAAATAGAAAAGGAAAAAGATGCTGCGCTAGCATGAAGACAACAGACTGATTAAAGGCAATCATATGTGCATTCCAGAGGAGAAATAAAAGCAATATCTTTTCACTCAGAAAGCACCTCTGAGTCTGATGCAGTAACACTGGTAATAATATCTTAGTGACTTACGATCGAATTCAAAGCAGTGTTAGGCTTTTGCATTGAGAAATGGGATCTAGAGAAACTTTCCTCAGTAGCTCCCTGATGAGAGAAGCTCTCTGACAACTGAGTTCAGCCCGTGCCTGCAGAAAAACTATATACATATTACCAGGGCAGCAAAAAGCTGGTTTTCCAACATTCACCTAAATCTAACTGGAGCTAAACCAATCTCTGAATCAAACTCAGTTTAGTCACTTGAAGAAAACATCAATACCCATGACATTATGCCCTGCAATTAAAAGATCATAGAAAAAAAAAAGAATAAATCACTGCAGGGAGGCTGCACTAGATGACCTTTGGAGGTCCCTTACAGCCCTAAACATTCTAGGATAAAAAGTATTCTTTTTGGCATATTATAAAAGAGGGGAATATATATCATTGCATAGATTATAAAAGTAAGCTGCTAAGAATGGATCTGATGTCCCATCCAGTTTATTTATTTGTTTGCTTATTTGTTTTAATTGATACAATGTCTAACTCAGAAAAAAAAAAAAAGGGAACTGGGAGGTGGGGGATTTGAGTATCCTTAGGCCAAAACAGCAAATTAACTCAGATTTTTCACTTTCTGGACAAAAAGTCTAGAAACTACATTACTATATAATAAATGATTACACAAAGATACATTTTAAGTGGAGACAATAATAAGTATGGGTTTCCTTTATGTATTTATTTTTTTACAGTTCCTCAAATATAACTTCAGGAGGAACTTGAACACTAGCACAGTTCCATATGTCTGGGAGACCAACTACCTTTGATTAATTTCCACTAAGTACTTAAATTGTTCTTTTGAGTGCTAAGGACTGAAGACCTCGGGTCCAATTACAAGTCAGGACCATGTAGCTTCCTAAATATGCATTAGTTAAGTAGAAGGGATTGCTGTTCCCCATCAGAGACACCCAAGACTTCCATTTGCTCATTCCTTCCAAGTGACACATGAATTTCAGCACAAAGATTCACCTGGAAGCAGAGGCAGCATTTGCAGTATTATATTACAGCAATTACTGACTTAGCAACTCATATGGTACCATTTATGGTGCTGTTACCTATGTGGATATGGAGCTCGTAAAAATATTTAACATATACCATTAACTAAACCTATAGAAACTCCATAAAGTATATGTGTTACCTGATTGCATTATGAGTAATTAGACTAGCACCTAATTGAAATTAGGATGTGTTTGAATGAAGAAATGTGCAAGTATTTAAGATGACACGGGTCCTGACCTCAACAAAAAAAAAGACAGAAATAATTATGTATCAGCATTCTTGCTATGTATTATGTCTTACACAGACTTCTCAAGGGCCTCTTTGAAATTTCAAGAAAGACAGAAGAGAGTATTTTAGAATTTTTTAACTGTTCTGTTCAATGCCAAACCTTAGCTGTGGCGTAATTAAGGGTTCTACTCCATGAGGTTTATGACTGCAGTGCAAAGTTTAATATTAATATTCTCTGGCACGTTAATGCAAGGTAAAAATGTGTTAATTTGTAACTGTGTCTATGAAATATGTCAGGTATCCTTTTGGGAGCCTGAAATTGTCTTTGAGACAGTGCACTGAATCTTGGGTAGAGTGATCAACAACATATTTGATGTAAACTGTTACCCAACAACATATTTGATGTAATTTTTAGTAGCTTTGTGCAAACGTTTGCTGTCAGTATAATCTTCCAACTTTTCAGGAACTATTAGGGGAACTTCAAATTTACTTCCTGGAAACATTACTATAGGAGAAAATAATCTAACAGTAAAAGACCAAAGTCACATTAACTATGAAGTTCAAAGACATACAGAATATCTTGAATTTACAGATCAGCTCTGGAATTGTATCACAAACTTAGATATAGGGGAGATTTCTCTTGGTGTGATGTGGAAGGGAAAATTCCTGTCTTTCTCTGGTGTTTTTTTGTTTAGGTTTGTTTTTCTTACCATCTAATTGAACTGTGCATGATAGAAGGAAATAAGCATTTGCTTCTGCAGGATCAAAGATGAGACAGAAAAGGCATGAATGTTTAAATTACATATTGAGGGAGCATGAGAGGAGAAAGCTTTGAGAAACTAGGGCAGACACTCACTTTGGGAGCTGCTGTGAGAGTTGCTTAGCTGATGTCCCAACAACAGGCAGGGATCTAGCTGTGGAAAGCCAGAGCAGAAGCCACCCCTGATCAAAACAACTGCTGAGGGAGGTTTGTCATGGTGTGGCTGGAGGGCTCCACACACCCCTGCTCTTGGGCACAGGACCGTGCCTGGGGAGCAACCCAGCACAGCCCAGGGGAGTGAGAGGGGGCTCCTCATTATGCCAGCAGGCACTGCTCATCTAGGTCACACTGCAAGAGCCTGAACATGAGCTGCTGTGCAACAGAACAGAAGCAGGTGGATGTGCAATTCATGCCCCTGCCAGGTTGTGCTGTGCTGTGGGATGGGCAACTGTGCTGTAGAGCATTCAGAGACATTTATTGCCTGTGGATGCACAAGGGTTGCATCAAGATTACAAACCCAAACCCATCCCTGGTATTTGATCTGTCCTCCTCTGCAGTGTCTGTGCAGCAGCTGCTTTTATCCAGCTCCAGTGTGAAAATGTCATGTACTGCAGCATCAGAAAAGGGTCAGGAAACCTGCAGGTCGCAGAATTGGGAAGAATCTGATAATCCTGAGGCTCTGTGTTTCTCTCATCATCTTGGCATCTCTTGAATCTCAGTGGCTTGCAAGGTCTGGGGTTAAAGAGACATGTGGGTGCTTCTGTGTCTCCTGGATTCTGAACTGCAGCTTACACAGCAGAACAGATTCAAGGAGAAAAGTTTATGCTGTTGGAGTTTTCAGTTTAGGCTGAGCACCAGTTGACTGTACCCTAATTTAATGTTTTAAACAAACTACTTTGAATCTATCTGTACTTTGCTGTTGTAAGCACCTGGGAGGATAATTTGGGATGATAGCAGTATATCGCAATTTTGTCTCATTTTTACTCGGTTTAGGTAAATGCTTGTTTAATTCTTCCGAATAATGTAAGTATTTGAAAATGCCGATTGGCACATAATAGTTTTGAAGGCCCAATTACAGATAAGATTTTCACCTCATTTAAAGATCAAAATTTAAACATATAATTAACCTTAAATTAAATTTGCTGAGCATGGTTGGCTTGCTGGATAGTTATCTAAATGGCTTGACTAAAGATTCAGATGATTAATTCAGATGCTACAGCATAATTCATGTGCTCCTCTGCTTCTGTTGAAGGTGGGAGGCAAGTTTAATACCACAGGCATTGTTTCAAGATGAGCAGCAGAAATACAACCTACAAGCTCTCTGGATGGGGATGCCAGGGAGCATTAAATGTCTAGAGAACACTGTGATCTTGTCACGTTGAAGAGTA
Source organism: Ceyx melanurus (assembly GCA_024611195.1). NCBI lineage: Eukaryota > Metazoa > Chordata > Aves > Coraciiformes > Alcedinidae > Ceyx > Ceyx melanurus. The sequence continues at coordinate 37,770 of JANHGL010013993.1, read as the reverse complement.
GTAATACAAGCCACTTCCCAAAGTAATAATGCAGTAGCCAACTTGGCAGAACAATAATAGTAAAATAGGTTTGGAGACAAAGAATTCACAGGAAATTGTAGTCCAGTAGATTTAAAATAAATTATTTTTGAAATATCATATGTTTTGCTTTGAAAAGTCATCTTTTGCTGAATATGTTACTGTGCTGAATAGCAAGAAGAAATTACACAAAAATATAAATGGGAAGTCAGTGCTAGATTATAAATCATTACAGGATTTGTCGGTAACAATGACAACTCCATCAGTGCTGTAAAGCTAAATCTTTATTTAAGATTTAACTTAAGGCTCAAAAAAAATGAATAAAATAATGCATGACAAAATCCAATCAAACAATATTGCTAAAGAATATTTATTATTAACCCAAAATGTCAGGGTAAGTGGTTCAGCTTCTCAGACATTCTCTTTTATTTCATACTACTTCTGTAAGATAAATATGTTGCTAGTACTCATTACTTTTCCAGAACCAGGTGGATTACTCATGGTTAAGACTCATTTGTGTTGCATATTCTCATAAAACTTAAGTGAAATTGAGTGATGGAGTCTGTAGACAAATCTATATATTCTTGTCCACTGCTGATGTTCTTTGAACTATGACCTTAATAATAGCCAGATACAACAATTATAATTGCTCTTTATGTTAGCTCTGCTATTCTCATTTTGCACCCACATCACTGCTAGGCCTTCCATGTCATCAGGAAATGGAAGAAATGCACATTGGGGTCAATTAGAACTTTTTGGCACAGCAGACACATCTCTTAAACTGAGATTGGGGTTATTTTTTTAGGCAAAGGAATATTGAAACAAAGAGAAATAATAATTGAGTCTCTGTAGAACAGACAGGGATACTCAGTGAGAAGGGTGAAAATAAGTCAGAAGGTCACTGAGAAGTGAAGTGGGATTAAAATAAAATCAAAATTGCAATAGATGATCAGGGGGAAATGGTTAGCATCACTGCCCAGTCTCTCAGAAGCTCAGTAACTGAAGCTTACAGGAAATCTACGAGTCCATTCCTTCATCTGTGTGCTGTGCAGTCTCAGTGGTTTATTTTCCAAGACAAACAATGTGAATAACAATGGCATTTTCAGTCCCATTGGGCCAAAAGATAAAAAAGATGTGTTATGTGGAGTGTTAGTGTACACTGAGCTATTCAGAGAAGGCATGCCCTGGGATACATACACATGATGGTTGTGGCCAGGCTTTTTCTGGGAAATACAACTTGATATTTAAAAATAATTACCTTTCTGGGAAATACAACTTGATATTTAAAAATATTTTA
>JANHGL010013993.1:13225-36355 GCA_024611195.1 Ceyx melanurus | reverse complement strand
TTCCCCTCTTCTTTCTGTTTTGCAAATCAGTGCTATAATCTGAAATTTAAATTATGTGCAGGACTAAGCAGTAAAACGGGAGTCCTTAATTTGAATTTTTATTTCATTTTCTAATTTCCCCATCTAAATTGTAAGGTTATTTTAATGAACTTTCATTTCAGTGCTGTGAATATGAGAACCAAGTATTTGTTATTATCTAGATAATTTTAATCATAGAATTTAATGTACTGCTAATAGCAAGTTTCTAAAAATATTGTCACTTCAGATAAAGAGGGGGCTTCATATGCTTCTTCTTGATTGCCTTTTTCACGGGTTGTCTTATAAGACTTTATTTTTGTACTCGAATGCTTATTACACAAAATTTCTAGGCCTAAATGCAGTTTCTGAAGCTGATTAGCAGAAAGGGAGCTGTATGATCTCACTAGTCACTTCTGGGAGGCTAAGGTGCAGAATTTACTGTCTCTGAGAGAGTAATTTGAAAGATCACTGCAGACCTTTGCTGCTGCCTAAAAACAGCCTTCCATGTTTATCACCACTTACAAAGACTGGAGACAATATTAGCTCAGATTCTCCCATATCATTTTTCCAGGGTTTTGGTGTGTCAGAGCTTTATAGCTTCTTGCATGAGCCAAGCTTCCTTTTTTCTTTTTTCTTTTTTTTCTTTTGAATTTTGACAGGAAAAAACAGATTTTTGCTATTATTTCCTGTTAGTACTAAAAAATTGCTTTCAAAGACAAGAATGGTCATCCCTGTACTGATAATAGCAGCCATTCGCTTGATTTATTTTTATTATTACATGAATTTTCCATTTTTGTCAAGTGATACTTTTATTCTGAGTCCTTAACTATATTCCGCAGGCAGGTTGTACAGCTCCCCAGGGACCGAACTCATATACACAAGTGTCACTGACTGCACCATCCAGGGTCTTTCTGATGTCAGCTCTATCCCATGAGTGCTGATGTGGTGTCAGCATTTTCACAGCTAGGTCAATTGCCGTCTATTTATAACTGAGTGCAAAAATTCTCTGAAGATTCAGAGCTGAAAGAAGAGCTTCAGGGTAGATCTAAGTGTGAGAAGTGCCAATAAAAAAAAAAAATGCAGCACCCTCAACTGTTTTGAGGGAATGCACAGTGTGTTGATATGTGTGTAATTTGCATTTCCAGACAACTTCTTATGTAGCTTTGTACTTGAAATGGGGTCATGGAATCACAGAATCAACAAGGTTGGAAATGACTTCAAGTTCATCAGTTCGTTCAGTGATTCATCACTGAATGAAGCTGGACTCATTTAGAAATTTAGACAACTTCTGAAAGGATTTTTCTAAACATCTGTTTATGAGAAATAGATTCAGATTCAATTGCAGCAGCAATTGAAAAGCAACATGCCAAAATGTACTAAAAAAATCAATTATGTTATTTTTAATGTCTCAAATATATCCAAACATATTCTGATAAGGATGGTATAAAACACTGTCCTGGTAAGTTTTTCTATATTTTTCCCAAATATTTTTTTTTGCATTTATTTCTATTCTCAGTCCCCTATAATGAAACAGAAACAGACCACACTTTCAATAACTGTTCCTGGCACATGCTTGACTATTTTATTATCAATATAATACCTAAAGCTGATGTGTTCAGAGGGAACAGCACAATGTTCTGTGATAATGGAAGGATAGGTAACAAATGAAATAACTTCATTTGTAGATTTAATAAGGATTCATTTCAAAAAGTCCAGAGGTTTTTCACTGATCGTAAGAATCATTGAGGTGTGTGTATGGGGGAGTCTGTGCCTCTAACATGTACAAATAGATTTAATAATTTTTTAAAATCTCATTTTTTTGGTGAATTACTTAGGCATAGTGAAATATTTAACATTTGTTTTTCTTTTACTTCTTAGATACAATTTAAAACATTTTAGTAGCTTTTGAATTCCATGATATAAGACTGTGTCCCAGCTACAGACCCACTGAAGTGAGAACCAGGACTTTGTGGGGATATTTTTTTCCTCTCAATTTGCACTACTTTCCCTGTATTGGAGATATATTCCTCATTCCGTTTTATGCTAACACCAACAGGGAAGAAAGCTTTCTCATATGGGATAGCACTCTTGCTAACTCTTTAATTTCCCTTTTTCTTTTGGTTCTAACTGTGGTGTTTGCTTAGACAAAGCAATTGGTGACATCTGACAGTGACACTTGGTCAAAATGACTTTTTCCAAATATTTTGGATGTGACACTGTTATGGTAAAAACCACTTCCCTTAAGAAATCTGTCCTGACTGGCCTGTGACTTATATCCCCGTTCAGGGACAGTGTTTTAAGTGAACTTGGACTCTGACCAAGGTTGTGGTCTTTGGATTCTTCCGTAGAATTAGGTCTGTGTTTCCACCTAAACGTTTTAATGTGCCCTGGTCTGTGAAATCTGAGGCATAACCAGTAGTGCCCGTGTCTTTCCAACCTCCCAAGAAGGAAGGAAGGAAGCTCCCTGAAGGTTTTGCACAGCCAGCATTACAAAGCAACCACTGCTTCATTTATCTTTTTTTCAGGAAGCGGGGAGAAACTCTCATGGGCAGTACAAATAACTGCATTTCTTACTTTAGGAGACATCACTGAGAAAAAATTTCTGCCACTGGTGGTTGTCGTCCTGCTAACGTGATCAGAAGACATAATTAATGAATCATCAAAGGGTAATACAAATGTCTGTATATGCTTTTCTTACATCCTGCTGAAACCAGGACAGTTGTGACTTAGGAGAGAATGAATTTTTATTTGTTGCCTGTAACAGCTTCAGGGTCTCTGTTGACAGCACTGTTACTAGCACTGCTGATGGGAAATTGGATTGCTAAAGAAAGCTAAAACTGCCCCAAAATATCCCACACCAAGAAAAATAGGAATAAAGATTGATCTCATAGAAAAGTTGTTTTATACTGTGAGAAACACAGAGTGGAATGGCAGTGTAAAGGACAGGTTTTCATAGCAGCTAAGGACCTGGGTGATTTACATCGTTATTACCAGTTCTGAATTTGTGGAAAGCTTATTTCATTCCTCTCAGAAACCTCCCACGGAGGAACAGGCATATTTGACAACCATCACCCTTCATCAGTGATCTGATGTTTTTGGCCACATAAGGTGCCATTTATCTCACCTAAATCTCAACCTAAATTTTAATCAGTCATCAAAGAAAACTTCCACAGAGGGGAGCTCTCAGGAGACAATTTATGGGACATCAGTGTTTTCTTGAAGGTTTTTTATTTTATATATATATATATATATTATCTTAGAGTGCACATAGTTTAGATGAGTCTTTTTTTTTTTCTCTGTATGTTGTTAAAAAGCCTAGCATAGACTCAAATTATTAGGTACCATCATCCTTTTAGGGGAAAACAAAGCTCTCATAGATTTTTTTTACATAGGGATGTTTATTAGATACTGTTTTTCTGGTGTCTGAAACTTTTAATCAAAACTCTTATCAAAAGAGGCTCACCTCTTTTGATATTAAAACTTTCAAATATCCACATATCTATTATAAAGGTGTGAACGTGTGTGAGACACTTCCTCTAACATGCTGAGAGTCACCTGCTCTAAATATGAATTTCTCTTTTTCCATGTGGATGGAATGCTAAGCATATTTCCTTTTTTTTTTTTTTTAAGATTAAAAAGACCAAAAACTTCTTTTAATAAGAAGTGAAATTTGCACGATGCTTCCAACCAAAATGCGGTTTGTTTGTCCTTTTAAGAAACCACCGAATAAGCACATTTTGTCTTTTGCTTTACTGATTGAATTATTCTTTTTCATGGTCTTTTTAGCTCATTCCCAGATTGCATCAGCTTCAGAACATAGCTCTAATGAAATACAGTATTGTGAAAGCGTTCTCCATAGCTGTCTGCAATACATTTCCTAAATAAATACAAATTAAAATCATAAGAGTAGACTGTGCATCAAAAGCCTTCTTTCTCAGTTCTTGTCATCTGTGGGACTTGGCTGGTATTTTGTTTTGCCAGTGGAACGCTGTAAGAGTTGGTATAATGATCCCACTCACTCTGACCAACATCTTTTGTGTGTCCTTGGAGGTTTTTCTCATCGCTTATGACTTACAGTGGAGCAGGGAAGAATTTTCCTCTTTGCAGCCCTCAGACAGTATGCAGCACAGTGCTTGGATGAATAGTTCTCTTTAATAGGAAAGATCAGTGCAATTTTATCTTCATATTCATATCTCCCACATGAAAGCAAGAGCTCACACTGTAACTTAATGCTGTTTCTGGGCACAGGAATTCCTCAGCCATCAAAGGATTTATCCTAGTTATTCTTCCCTACAAACACAACTTACTGATGGGAAAGTTGAGTCTATATTTTGTCCCGTCATCATGTAAAACCTTAATTTACATTGTAGGAATTAAACAAGAAGCTATATAACAGAAAGTAGCCCGTACATTATAAACATCCAAATTAATACTATCCCAGAATTTTTTTACTGTAATGGCTAAGTAATAACCATTCTGTCTGTGCAGCCCAATGAAATGCAACCAGCTATCTTTAGTCAACTTATCAACTAGTTATCCTGAGACAAGGAAAACTCCTGCTCATCTTGCTGCAATCTTCTGATGGGCCAAACTTTGCTCTTCTGGATTTTGGAGATAAGATTTCATTCTCTGACACTGTCAGTGTTTAACAACACAGCAGGACTTCATGAAGAGGTTTCAGTGAAGCATGAATACTGAAGGAGACTGAAAACAGTCATATTTCAGTAAAGGAGGACAGAAATTGAGTTAATATGTGGAGCAAGGGGCATGGCAGGAAATAGTTCCTGTTTCTTCTGAATCTGACTTAATTTTGGAATCGTGTGGATAATTTTTATCAGCTCTGCAAAGTATAGTTGGATTTGCATTTAAATTAATATTATGGCATTAAGGGCATAATGAAGAAGCTGGAACTGAGTATGTGTATGTTAGCAGATGCTACAGTTTTTTAAATTATTAAAACCAAATGGATTATGATACTCTTGAAGGGTAACTAGTGATGGATGTTGTTGAGTAAAACAGACAGCTTCACAAGCAATAGCTTCTTAAAATATACTGATCAATATACCTGTTGAGGAAGAAAGTGTCTTATAAAAGTGAAGACAGCTCCAAGGGAGTTGGATATTTTCTATGAACTTGACTCATGAGCATAGTTAAAGTAGATGAGTAGATAAATCTAATCTGGTGGAATAACAGCATGTAACTTTACACATAACACAGTGCTTGAGCAAGTTACCTGGCATCAATTGTACCCTTGCACTGGAAGGTTGGGAGTTCAGTCCCCAGCTGGAGTTAAGGCTCAGCCGTGGCCCCTGACATGAATTTAACTGAAATCTGCTCTGTCTTCAAGGGACTCAAAAAGTCTTGTCAGTCTGAGTAAATAATGGAAGATCAAAGCCAGCTACCTTCCTATGCTAAGGTTGCAGGGGAAGACTGATCATCCTTTAGCATTATCTGACCTTTAGGATGGATTTTCATACACAGTCTGGTATCACTTCAGATAAAAGGACATTTTAAATCCCTCCACTTAATATAAAATTTGAACTGTAAAATACAAAGCAGTTTACAAGTATTTAGAACAGAATTTAAATACATTCATACCTTTGTGTGAGACAAAAATCAGTAATTTGAAAAAAAATCCTCCTTTTCCTTTATGGGCTTGTATTTATTTTTATTGAAGCTAATGTGGTATTTCTGTAATTTAAAGCTGCATTCTGGAATACACTTTGTTGTATTAGCACTGTACACTGAAAATGCCTTTTTCCAACTTCTCTCTGATTCTTTGAAGCTAGATAAGACCTTTGAATTTTTGATCCACTGATAAAGCATGTTTTAATGGCTGGAGAGTCAGAAAAATACTTTAGAATTTTGTAATTTCCCAGAAAGACTAAGAGACTTTGATATGCAATATTCCCACCTCTAACACAGGAAAAAAATCTAGACCAAGTCACAGAACAGTATTTCTTCTTTCTTTCCCCTTCTTTGCTCACAACAAGATTACTGCTGAAGCTCAGCAGTGCATCTGAGAATTCCCATCTAATTTAGATGGATTCTGTTTCCTTTTTGGTTTTTTTTGTGTGTTTTTTTTTTTTTTAATACAACTTCTGGCTGGAGCACACATGGGTACCTCTGGAATGCAAGCTATCCTGCTTACTGAGTACAAGACAGCACCTCATCAACATAATAAATGTTGAAATAGTGTTGGTACTTTGGTCTCGCACAGATTAACAGACTTCACAATGCAGTGGTTAATGCAATTTATTTAGGATAGCCTTGAGTCCTAATCCTGTCTCCCAGCACAATTCATAAATTTTGAAATTTAAAAGTACACCTGCTTTATAAGTTGGATAGTTAAGTGCATTAGGCTACATGGGTTTCTATCTTCTTTTCCATCAACACAATGAACCTTTCATTTGTTTCTGGGCAACACTTACAGACTCAAGAACTTTCTTGAAGTGCCTTTCTTCCAGCATCAGGAGAGGTAAAGGACTTGAATCAACAGAAGCAGGCAATTTAGTGCATCTCTGCACTTTCCCATGAGTAGTAGGAAGAATCTTTATCTGCAGCATCCACTCTAGGTATATTTTTGAACTGTGAGCCCTGATCAGTTTAAATTAAACAGTATAGAAGTGCTGAAGTGATAAAGGTACCTCTCAGATGCTCTGTGGGAGGGAGAAGGGCAGGAAAGAGCCTGCTCATGTGTCAGGGACCAGTGTGCAAAATGCTTCCCAGACAAGGCTCTTTCCAGGGTAGCTGAATCTCCCATCTTTCCTTCATCACCAGCTTATGACTCCCCAGAGAGCACTTCTTGGCTGACACATGTGAACTGGCCTGTGTACACCCTGCTAGGGCTTTGGAGATAGGGAAAGCAAATGAGTGAAATTATATGGAAAAGAAAATCTCCCAAGCACAGACAGCAGAAGGCAGTTGCAATATATTCAACAGCAAAACACTTGGCTTCTCACTGTATCTGTCCAGCAGATGCAAATATATAACATCTTTGAGCAATGTAAATTGTGGAATAAGCCTATCATTAATATATTTAATAATCAAACATATTTATTCCTAGTTCCAGTTGCTATTTCTAAAAAAGATAGTTGAATAATCTTGAAAGGAAAAAAACACATCATTCCTTGGTCTTGCTTGTTCTGACTTACTAGGATTAGATACAATAAACAAGTATGTTTTTAAAACTTAATGCAATGTTATTTAAAAAAAAAAAAACACAAACCCCACTCATAGAATTTAATGAGAATAAAATTACATCCATTCTGTGAAAATCATATACACATGCTTAATGTTCTGTATATGGCAAGTTGCAATGAATTTAATGGTTTTTAGTTGTTATCAGAGGTAAGAGAGAATTCATTATATGAAAATGCTTCCTCCATTTAGAGGAAATAAAATTGAAACTACTCAGTCTAGAAGTAATGAGATTATTATAAATCAGCTATTTTATTGTAATGTTATGGTCGAACAATTAAATTAAAGCTAAGACCCAGAATCCACAGGAAGTCAAATTTGATGAATCAGATCTTCAGCTGGTGCAAACTCATCCAGATGAAAGGAAGTCAAAGATGCAGTGTTTGACCCACAAAACTCTTTCATGAAATGTTTCTATAGTAAAATAACTTTCCCAATTTCTAGACTATCTTGCAATTAGTAGATAGTTGCATGACTGTGATATTCCATTATTTATGCCTAGTTTTTACATCCTGGTGATAATCAGTAGAATTAATTGATCTGGAGCCCATGCATATCTTGTGTATTTCTTTTGCATATCATTTACTAATCTTTTCCCAAAGAGATTATTCTAGTATGAAAAATTCTAAGTGACTCCAAATAGCTATACTAATTTTGAAAAAACCATGAAATATATTATCTTTCTTAACACTAGAAGTCTATTAATTTCTAAACAGAGTGAATCTGATCTGAAAGCTCCAGAGATTTTAAATTCATGGACAGTGACAAAAATGTCCTTGAAATCCTCCAAATTATCTCTAAAGCTATAGTTTGAAAGCTGTACTCTTGAATAATCTTTCAGACCTGACAATGAATTCTGCTTGTGTCCAACCAATTGTGTCTGTTATGAGATGTTTAGTGCATCCATGTCCCATCCAATGTCTATGAAAAACCTTCTTTTTTTTCCCCTTGAAAAATATGAAAGTGCTCATCAGTAAAATTTGATCATGTGCTAATAGTTTTGGTAACAATACTGTTTAATCACAATTTGTCATTCCTGAAAACCTTTTAGCCTTTTACTAAAAAAAAAAACCCCTAACACTACTTGCTGTATTCCATTCATCTCTAGTGACTTTAGGATAAAATGCAAATATTATTTTAAAAATATTGATATCTTCTAACATGATAAACTTGGACGAAAGCTCATAGCCTGTAGTTATACTAGAAACAGAGGGTTAACCAAAATATTTGACTTTAAAGTATATGATGTGGCTATCACCTCTGGAAGTGAGGTGTACAGGGTATGGATGGATGTGTGTGTGTGAGCACAGAGTGATCTGCAGATTCCAAACCTCAACCACATGTTATTGTTGGTTATGAAGAATGTTTGTGAATCAAACACTTAGAATAACCACTCTTTCTGAGGTTGACCACAGCATAAAATGGGAGATTGATTTTCAGACTGTTAATGCTGCTTTATAGAAAAGCTACAGCATATGAGTTCCAGTGAACTCAACATTTTCTTGGATATCACAGAATGGTTACTTAAAATCTATGGAGTTCTAGTCTTTAAAATGTAATTTTGGTGGGATTAATTTCAAATTTATACTCAGCACTGTAATTAGTTTGATGTTGCTGCATGGTATCCATTTCTCTCCTCACTTGAACTGTTGTAGCACGGTTGAAGCACTTGGGAAATAGCAAGAAAAAATTATATTTGACTTATGTCAATACTTCAATACTTCATGTCAAGAACTCAGGTTAAAACTTCTTGTCCTGTATCTATATGACCTGTGGTCTTGGTGTAAAGGAGATTTCAGTGGACAGATTTGAATTCTGGAGCAGGGGATTACTCATTTTCCCCCTACCGAGGTCTCTGCAATCCCCAGAAGGCAGGCAGGCAGCCTAGCTGGTTTCAGGATTAGGCTGAACAGGAGGAGACAGAGTATGTTAAGAACTCTGAAACATGAAAGTTTACCCTGTAAGCACAGATTATGTAATTGCATTTTTAAATTCAATGCCACACTGGTGATCACTAAAATACCATGCTGTTCAGGGCTGTTAACTTTTAAATGTCTTATTGCTCGCAATAAATTATGACAAAATTTGATCTCACGCTTCTACCTTAATTTGAATGGATTTCTCTTTGCCTTTAAATAAATTACTGCTCGAAGAGTCCTCCGTCAGGAGAGTGGAATGCTTGTCAGTTGAGCAGAACCTGAAGGGAATAAACCCCACGTCTATGGCTTGTTGTAGGAGTTTGGCACTGAACACAATAGTATCAGTCCTGAGTGCTTAGTCACAAGGGTATCCAGCTGTAAAATAAAAAGTTCAGATTTGGCTTTAAGTCAGGACCTACTGTTTTTCAGCAGGACTGGAAATGCAGAAAGCATAAAATGTTTTTGATGGTGCCAAAAAGGGTTTAATTTACACAGAACTCAGCACTATGGGTATGAGATTCCCCCCCACCCCTCACCTGAAGTTTTGAGAGGAGATGCAGTGATGCAGATTAACAGTCTTGATGTTTGGAAGAGGTAAAAAATAAGTAATTGGCTTCAAAAGTCAATGGGAATGCTCCTATTTTTATTTTGCATTATTCATTTTGCATGAAGTGAGAATATGCTCAAATAAAACATACTGGAAGCAATATTGCCTCCATGAATAAGGTTGTTACTGTGAAGCAGGAAAATTTTGCCCTGAAGAAGGAAAAAGTTTCCCTGAAGCAGGAAAAAAAATCTCACATTTTTTTCATGCTTTTTTCATATGTATCTCCTTTTTATTATGCATCTTACTATGAATGATAGTATTTTGCTGTCAGTTTATTTCTGTTTGTTTTCAAAGCTAATAATAATTGCTGGGTACAAAGCTCACTGCTTTGTTTTTATAAACTAGTTTATTAACAAGGTACAAGAAAAATCCCTATGCATATATTTCCAAGAGACAGCGGATTTTTTATTCTTGTTTCTACTACTCTTTTTAAACAGACATATATCTAAAACTAAAAATAAATCATCTCTTGGTCAAGTCACTTGAAGACTATTTTAAATAAGAGTGGAAAACACTAAACAGAAGTGTGTTTGAACAGCTCATATGTTCAGATATAAACCTCTTCACTCCACTGACATGAATATCTTACTCTCCTTAGTTGTCTTTAGTCAAAAGTATTCTCGAGTCTTCCAGCAATGTAATTCTAGCAGGAATCCTACTTTACAGCTTGGCAACTGCATTGTTTGGTAACTGCTATTTGTCCTCCTTCTGTAGGTCAGTTTGTTCTCAGTTCCATCCCCTCTAATGTTCATTTCTTTTGCTGTTAAATCACTCTTGGGCTAGGTAGTCTCCCTTAAGAAATATATTTACAGTTTTACAATTTACTGCCAAATTGGGTAGTGGTCATTCTTGTTCTTGATTTTTGCTTTTAATGATGGTATTTATATTTAAATTATATCAAATCTTTCTCCCTTCTCATCAACTCTACTTTGACCTTGATTGTGAGAAAGAACTGAGTACAAACATAGAAGTCATCTCAGTGCATTCATATGAAAATAGAGGTTTGACTCAGAACTGGCTGTATTTTGGATTTAGAGATTTATTTTTTTTTTTCTGCATCAGTCTGGGTTTGTTTTGTTTGGGGTTTTTTTTTGTGCTTTGTGTCTTTCTAACATCTGGCTTAAGAAAAAAGAAATGCCAACATAGTTCATATTCTGTCACAACATAAAAGACATGTATTAAATGTGACTATAACTTTCCATGGCCCAGTGCAAATTTACTAATTGTTCTTATCATGTACTCCAATGCCTGCTCTTGACATCTGAGTGTGCTCGAGAGTCACTTAGATTTTCCACTCGAGCAATGAATTTCCCACAGTCTGCAGGTGTCATGTGCTTGGCTGGAGCAAAAGAAGTACTCAGGTGAGTCAGGAATTCAGTGGAGCATCAGCAGCTTAGAGCACAGAGGGTCTCTGAGGTGATGAGCAGAGCTGGGAACTGTTGTACAGCCCTGAGGCTGTGCTAAATAAAGCAGACCCATGTCACAGTCCACAAAACCTGTTGCAATGTCTTGTGGCAGTGCAGACTTGCTGTCAGAGCCCTTACCTAGCTTTCCAGTCAGGTTTGGCAGCACAGTAAACTCTCTGCTCTCACAGCCCTATTACTTGCAGAATCCATCACTCTGTTTTGAAGGCAGGGCAGGCATGTGATAGGTAATGAGAGCTCCCAGCTGCCTCAGGCTGAAAATGGAAAGCAACAGAGAGATCACAGGTAGGATGATGCTTTTATTTTCATCTGGGCCCTGTGCCCATAGGATCCAAGCACAAAAATGCATATCCTGTTTGTCCTTGTGTTTCCCCTCAACCTCTTGTGCTCCAACTGACTCCCGTTGCCTCTTGTCCTGTCACTGGATGGCACTGAGCAGAGTCTGGCTCCATCCTCCCTACACTGCCCTGAACATATTGACAGATACTGCTGAGCTCCCCCCTCAGTCTCCTCCAGGCTAAAGAGCCCCAGCTCTCTCAGCCTCTCCTCCCTTTGTAACTCAGCCCAGTTAATTTAGGTATCAGAGCTATAGCTGAACCACAGTCTGAAGCTGATGCAGTTCAACCTGTTCCATCCTCCTACTGGAGAGCAAGGGGATGCTGATGTTTACTATTTCTATCATTCATAGTCCAGATTGATAACTTGGATGTTTACTTATCTCTTTCTTTCTTACCATGACAAAAATTTTTATTTCCTTCCTGTCATTCTCTTGCAGATTATTTTTCTTTCCAGATATTACCTCTATGATCCATCTCATAGGCTTCTCTTTCTCTTGCATCTATGTTCCCTCTGTTGACAAAAGTGTTACTGCAGTTTTTACACTAGCTTCATGATTATTGCTCACTGGAAGCTTTTGTGAGGTAATAAACTGTATAAGAATTTCTGCTTTTAGAAACTCTTTTCCCTAGAAAGCTGTGTTGTCCTAAACAAGCCAGTCTCTCATGATATTGAGATGTGCACTGCTCATATTTTCCTCTCTCCTGATGCCTTCTGCAGTTTAATATCTCTAGGCAGAAGAACATTTGTCTCTTTTCTACACCTGTTTTAATTAACCTTTTCCTCCTTTTCATCTCTCCTCTCCTTTCTTCCAGTTAGCTTTTGGCTTTTGCAATACTACTAAGCAGAGTGCAACACATTGGATCATTTAGCCAGGAACCAGTTTCAAATGACAGTGATAATGAAAGTATAATGCTATGCTTACTCCTGTTGCCAGGCAGAATATGTGATAACACCCACACTCAAGGAACATTTTGTTATCCTACTGCAGCCCACACAATGATCTATCATGGGAGAAAGGTCAGAAGGGAGACTAGAAGATGTCCTTGAGCTTCTTCACCAGTCAGCTGTTGCTTTCTTCCCATGAAAAGCTTCTTAACTCCTTATCTGTTTGAGCACTGGCTGTAATTATTTCAATTCAACTGCCTTTCTGACACTCTTCTTGGTCTGGTCCTTTTTCTCTCTGCTTAAATCACATCAAGTGAATCCACCAGTGAAACATATCACATTTTCCTGCTTCTCATCTCCTTGCCCTGTACTCAGATTGCAAATGATATCTACCAGATTTACAGTGATTGTCACTTCCCTGACAGTTCTTCCTTTGCTTATCACCTGAAACATTTATGTGAGAAGGAATTGCTGATGAGATAGTTTAAGCAACAAAATCAATAAAAAACCCAAGCCAACAATCAAACAGAAACAATGGGATTGCACCTAGCCTATTTGCATTTAATCCATGTTAATCTGAACATGCAAGAGGAGTATAAATTGGTTGTGTGTTTGGTGGGATGTGTAGTATTAGCAGCAGGAAAACGTGGCTGTACTCTCAGACTTCTGAAATTTGTTTGTGGGTAAGGATTTTGCCTAAAATACAAGGGACATGAGATTTCCAAGGTTTTTGTTTGTGGGTAAGGATTTTGCCTAAAATACAAGGGACATGAGATTTCCAAGGTTTTTGTTTGATGGTTTGGGGTTTTTTCCTATTTTTCATCTGATAACGTGACAATTCTTGAGACAAATGGTCATTTTCCAAAGAAAATATCATCAATGGGGTGGCATTTGTCTTAATGAGAGAGCTCCCCACAACACAGTCTGACACTTTAGAGGGGCTCTTTCACAATGCCTTCCAGTGGGTTGCATTAAAAAGCAGAACTTGTGTTCCATCAATCAATTAAATATGTAATTAACAAAGGGAATTTCATTTTCCTGGCACTTTGAAAGAATAAATACAAAATATTTGCCTTCTGGACGTGGATTAATATTTTTTGTATTATTTTTTTTCTGAGGAAGACAGATATTTAAACATTATGAGAACAGAGCTTTGTGAAAACAAAGTGGCTCTTCCACTTGCACTTACCTAGTGTTCCTTTCAATAGTACAAGGATCAACATCACCTGAAATAAGTATTTTCTTTGGTACAAAGGAAGAACTCATGACCAAAATTTGTATTTCTGGATCTTACTTCTGATGTTAAGAATTTGATTACATTGATTGCATGCATGTATATATTCTGAACACATAATGCTGGCAGTTAAACTTCTGCTTAAATTGATCCCTCATTTGTAATTAATTGTTTCTGGGCTGAAATATCCAGCTTCACACAACAGCATTAATTCCTAAAGGTGTCCAAGCATCTATTATCTGTAGATAATATAGAAATTCAGGCAGAACTGCATCCTATGAAAAAAACCCAAATCCCAAACAACAACATACACCCAAAACAATGAAAAAACCAACAGCGGCAAACACACAAAGAAAAAAATAAGCAAAACTCCAAACCAACCAAAAAAGCACCCCCAAAAGCTACCTGAATGTTCATATATCTTAAAGAGGAAACTTTTCATGTAAGTATGCAGTTCTGACTTCTGGAGCTTGGCATCTGTCAGCATTGCCCCTTGCTTTGCTGTCATTCACCTCTCTCCCTCTAGTAGGAAAAGATATTTCAGTAGAATGACAAGTAATTGCCATTGCTAATGAGATGATATGGTAGGTGATTTATCCTGCAGGATAACCAGATGCACATTTCTTGTGCATCAGAGCTTAATCTGTTTTCCTCGATTGATAAATAAAATCTCTGGGCTCCTGAAACCTCACTTCGAAGGGGGAAGTGATGCTGTGGGTCTTAGTGATAGACTAATTGCACCACTTTTAGGTGACATCAGAAAACAGGAAATATTTTTTAAGTAGTTACTGAAAGCTGCTGTCCTAGGCTCAGGCAACTTGAACAATTTGTTTCACTGTGATGGAAAACTCAGCTGTGTTCCTTTCCTTCTATTGGTGAAGAATTACACGGTCTCAATTATCCTTTATTTACACAATTCCATTTCCAGAGATCAAAACTATACTTTGGGAGAAATATGGCTTCAATTTTTCCCCTGGATGGAGTAGTTTTATCAACACACAGAATTTCTTGTAAAATATGTCCTAGAGAGAAAATAAAAAATAAAAGTTTAATGTGTTTCTAAATGCTTCATCTGATTGATGTGTTCCTAGCAGAGTGATTTAACTGCTACATTACTGTGACCTATATGCTAATAGTAGAAATCTACACATTTAAAAAGAGAAATGGAAAAGTTAAAGTGAAGCAGCTGACAATGAAGGGGAAAATTCTGTCCCCTCCAGAGTCATTGCCAATTGGATAGTACACAGGAAAATGGAGTAATTCTACATTTTAATGTATATTGGAGTACTTTGTGTTCATTTTGTTCCTGCAGTGTTTGACTATTCGTTTCTTCTTTGTCAATATGAAACTATAACTACTTTGCTTTGAGATTTATACTTTGAGTTGATTAAATCTATTCATCTCACACTTTAGGGACTTAATTTAGACTCCAGATTTGCTGTAATAGCTCCTTATAGACTTTGGGGACTCCGCAGATATATTAAATTGTCCTACATCTTCTGGCTTAAATGAACAGATAGTAATTTACAGCTGAAATCAGAACCCAAACAATTGTTAACTTTAGTACACGAATATCAAAATCACTTCTAAAATAGCCATTGCTGTCACAACTGATCTGAAAAGCAAAGCCAGCTGGCATCTGCAGTCATTTAAGGCAACACATTTCACATACTTTTATCTGAGAGTTTAGAGGAAAACAATTTTGGGAACATGTATACATACCATAAAGCCTGAGAAAGTTCTACCAAAGAGGTTAAAGCAATTAGTTAGTTATTGGAATGCTTACATGGTGTATCCCTGTCTTCTGTGTCTACTTTTCCAGTAATAATGAAGTTTTAGCTGATAATATCTGTATTTCTTGACAAAGGACCTTACTGCTTTGTTGGGTTTTTTTCAAATGAGGATTTCTCTCTGTTGGCTTTCAAGACAGCTATATTTAAAGCCTGAGCCCAGATTAATCCTGCTATACTAGAGAAATGTATCAGAATCTTCCTTCTGGAGCATCAGTTTACACTGCTACGTGGATTATTTTTCTCCATTTATAACATGTTTTATTACTACTTCAAGTAACACATGGCAAAGTGATTTCCAGAGAATGATTAAATGTTCATTTCCATTTTCAGTAGATCACCAGTACCTCAAAAAGCACAACTTGAACATCAGTGGGTGTCTCAGCCCATTGCTGTGTCATCTGTTAAGGTTTTCCTGTATTCTGAGGATATGTTTCAGCATAACACAAAACAATCAAGATGGAAAATGGAAAAGTTGCAGAACAATGTCAGAAAAATACATTATTTGTAATAATGCATGTACAAAGACACAGACCAGACTGTTAACTGGAGATTTTATGTTATCTCTGACCATTCTAGTATGGTATGGAAGTCCTATCTATTACTGGTATATTACTGCTACCATTAAGTTTTGTATAAATCTGATCCCACAGTTATTTATTCCTTATGATATGATTCACTTCACAGATAGAAGTTGGTCGGCCTTTTCACTTAACTCCTTTAAAGATGAATTTTAATCCTTTCTTCATCAGCATGTTTAAGAATCCCATCTATTACAGTTTACCTTTTTACTTCTCAACATGCAAATTGTAAACAGAAACCTGAACTCCAATTGAGGAAACAATTCTGTTGATCATTTGCATGCAAATAAATAAATTCTCCACAGTACTTTTCAAGCCTCCAGACAGTTGAGCTATGTATGGTTATAGTGTAAGCTAGAATAACAATATCATTTGCTTTGTTCTGAGCTGTAAAATACAGTATGTTCATCACACAGATTGTGGCATTTTCAATTTGTTTACTAACACTGACTAGAGCTCATTAAAAATATGTGTTTCTGAATGACTTTCAGAAGTATCTTCTGTAAAAAATTGTGATTAAATAGAAACTCCTTTGTGCAAATTCCACAGTTTGGAAAGTCCCTCTCTTCTTTCCTCCTCCTACACAGTGGATTTGAGAGAGAATAAAAAAATTCTTAGCGTTTTCTGTTGTCTCTGCACATAATTACTTGCAGATCTCTCATTGCACTCACAGTTGTATTCCATTTCCAGAATTTTATAATTTTGTTCACTGTTAATTTATGCAATGTTATCTAAACATTCTTTCACTTTTTATATTCTTGGAAGTCACATGATTAATGCAAACACTCATCTAGAAATGACTTTGTCTTTCACAGTACTTATTAAACCACAAAAAGGCAGTGTTCCCATATTTTTAATTAGTTTCAGAGATGTTTAACAGCAAGCTGCTTAAAATCACTACAGCTACGAATGTAACTTAAATTAACTGTGGCATCACAGTATTACACATCACTTTATATACATTAGAAAAGTTCTATTTATTCAAATTAACGATGATAGGATTACAGCACCACTCATTTTAAGAAGATTAAAAAGATCAAAAATGCCAACTAATTGAAAAAAATTGCCAAGTATTTTTTCTTTTGTGCATGATAGAAGTTTGCTGATATGCTTCAACTGTTTTGCCTGCGAAAGTCCATCCTACTAAGAAGGAAAATGGAGTGTCAGGTTCCAGACTGTGTGCTAACTTGGTCAGCAAGAAGATGTTCAGCAGTAGGCAGGTGAACAGGTACCAGTAGCAGCCCAGGGAGGTTGTGGAGTCTCCTCTAGAGAGAATCCACAAAACCCACCTGGATCTGCTTCTGTGTGACATGCCCTGGCTGACCCTGCCTGGCAGGGGGGTTGGAGTTGATGTTTCCAGGTTTATCCAACCTCCACCATTCTCTGATTCACTTTGTCTTTATGTAAACCTGCCTTTTCACCCCTGTTCATCAAACCACTCAACAGGTACACAGCAGACATGCCCACCATCTAAATGAAGGATAATCCCTGTATTACATGCAGGAGGAGAATCTAGAGTCCTCTCCAAGGAGGGTGGCTGAAGTCCCTGAGTCTGCCCTTAAGGGACCATTGCTTTCAGCCATCCACATGAGTTCAGCTGGAAATCTTAGCTAGAGACCACCAGTGAGTGTCAGCTAATGCCTCCCCTGTGCACACAAGTGCTTTAGGAGGAAAGACACTTCAGGATGAGAGGTTCCTGCAGCAGATGGTCTGTGTGGAAGTACTTCAGAATGCATTTTCCCTGACCCATTAAATATCTATGAATACACATTGTCTGTGTAAGAACGGAATCGAAATGTGGGTTCAGTCATGCTATTTGAGCATCCTGCCATTCAGGACCTCTGTCCTCTGCCAGATGCCTCCAAATTTTATGCTGATTCTGTGCATTTTAGGTTGCTTTAATTCAACTAGTCCTAGAGGCTTAGTTATCTATATAAACCCATTTGTTAGCGGAGGGTGGCCTCGTTCACATTATGCTAGACTGTGAACCTGATGTCTGTAGTGCTCACACTGAGCTCTTAACACTGAATTTAGATGAACTTTGTAGGGCGCCAGTTTTCTACTGTAGTTTATTTATTTTGTTTAATAACTAGTTTTTATTCATGTAACAGACATCGTGGTGGAACAGGAGATTCACTTCACGATTCAGCTTTGAAAAATTTCAGACATCATATATGAACTGCTTGTTATATCCCTAACTGGGTTTTTTTTGTCCTGTTGTTTGCAAAATAAACAAGTGGAGATTAGATGATTTCTACAGAGCTGTGTTCTTGAGGTCTGTAGAATATCAATGGGGTGTATAAACTGTTTATTTTCTTGCTCTATATCAATTTCTGAAGCAACAAACGTTTCCTGACAGGAACAGAGATGATCCTGCAATAACTTGTCAGTCAAAAGACTGGTGTTACGCATCCTTAGTTAAAATATGTATATACTTACACATTTAGTTATGATCTTTATGGACTATTATATAATTTGATGAATTGATGTGGGCATGATTTACCAGATAAATTATTAATCCTCAACTGATGCAGAAAATCTTCGGAATGCTTGAAAACACATCACAATCTTTCTACTTCTACTTTTGAATTGCCTCCTACAACATCTGAAAGCCAGAGGAGCTCATTCATGGGATCAGTTCTGCCATATGAAAAAAATTGTACATTTATAGACATGTCTGTTGAAAAACAAGGAGATAAGCAAACAAACTAACAAGCACACAGCAACTTTAGGTATCACAGTGCTCTGTGAGGAAGGTCAGAACTTTGCCCACACTTTAGGGAGAGTAAATTAATAAAATGCTCAACAATTAAGTGACTTCTTGCAAGGATGAAGATGGATTACATTTTAACTGATCAATACATAAAACTCAAGAAATTTTGGCTTCCAATTCCATTTACCAAGTCCAACATGAGATTTATCCAGTGTCTTGTATTCTGCATAGATAACCACATGAAAAGATCCTGTATATTTATTACTGAGAGGTATTTAAATGTTCAATACCATCTTTCCAGGAAAATGACAGAATATCAACAGTTTCCTTAACTATTTTAATATGTTCTAGAAAACAGAAGATTTAGTCTTCAAAGGTGAAAATAAACTAACTGTAGCCTGAACAGCCCAAGGGATGGTATAAGTTCACAGAAAAATAAACTGTGATTTAACAGCCTTGTCTGATCTTGTGTGAAAGAGCTACAGTATTTGGATTTGTCTGGGCAAGACGTCGCCTTATAATTATGCATGAGGAGCCCATATATTTCAGCTTAATCCATGCAGCACTAATACCTCCTTTTATAATGTTTGGATTTTTTTTTCTGTGTTAAAATGTTCATTTCTGGAGGTAAAACAGAGAAATATAAATGCCTTCTTATCATAGACAAAGCAATGATATGTGCTCAGCTCCAGATGGTGCAAGTCATGAGGGTTCTCTGAATCAAGGGGCAAAAAAGGTAAATAAGGCCTTAGAAGATGAAATACCTAAATGAACACAAAAAAAACCCCTAAGCTGTGTGATCTTGTAACATGCTTAAGTTATACACAGGTTTTGTAGCATTTGAAATAGCTGTCACTTTCAGGAAGGGAATAAATATGTTGGGTTTTTTTGTCTCAGAAATCAGTAGTGCTTGCAGATGGTAACATTAAAAAAAAAAAAAAAAAAAAGGAAATCTAATCATGTCCTGACTTGAGATAGGCTGTAATTGCTGGGACATACTTTATCCTGGCAGGATAAACTCTTTACAGCCACTGGTATTTATAAAGTAGTATATAATGGAGTTGTACTCACCAAGATCTGGGGATGGCAGCCTCTCATCATGCGAGGTGAGTGGCTCATTGGCCAAAGATGTGGGATGAGATTTCATGGGTGAAGGACCAGACATGAGAAATGGTGTCAGGAGGAGACTGTGAGTTGTTTGTAACTGTGCTAAGAGATAAGAAAATATACAGGGTATTAAAGATCAGCAAAGTTGCTAATACTTACTATAGAATCATATTACAACTGCTGCTGAAAAATATTCACAAGAAGTTTAATTAGCATTACACAGATCACCATCGATTGCCCACCCACAGTGCATTATGAGGTACATACCTGTAAACTTCATTATTACCTTTATAGATGTTTAAAAGATAAAAGATAGGAGCAAATAGTGGACTAAATTTCAGATTTTTTAGTCTATTTTACAATTACTATTGGCAGCAGCAGTACTGTCAAAACATTTCTGGTCTTTATGACAAGAAACTATTTTATCTAAACTTTTAAAAATGCACTCATGGAATATTATGCTTGACATATTTACTCACTAAACTATCGATTGTAAATAATTTATAAGAGATAATAGGACTCTATCAGTCATGACACCATCCCTATAGCAGGTAAAAATCTGATTGCAGTATGTAATTCCTAATAGATAAGACTTTATCTATTTTCCAGTCAATTTATCAAGGCCACTTTGGTCCCACCATATTATTGTGATAACACTTGCACCCGACATCAGTCAATCAGGATTATGCAAATTTATCTATCCTATGCAAGAGCACAGTGTGTTTGTTATCACATGAATAACAGCCTCAAAATACTTTATATCCAGTGAAAAAAACAATAATTCCCTTTGAGGGAATTCCCTTGAGGTTTTCCTCAAGGACCACTCCAGCACTTGAAGAAGTTTAAAATACTTATTTAAAGATTATTTCTTTATGCAATTTCTAATAAAACAAATGCTTCAGTATCTGAATAGAGCACTTTAAATAAAGTGTTATAGTAAACCTATATATATCAAGTATAAAATGAATGATTCAAACACTATTTTATAAATTCAGTAAAAAAATCTAGAAACCTCGAAATCTATTTTGATTTTATTTCATTTTGCTCAATTAATTATATTGATTTTCTAATACTATAAATGACTAGACATCATGTCCTAATGAGTCAGGCTCCAGTTTTCAAACTTTGTGAATATGAGCTAGCTACCGAAGGAATTTTATGTAATTTTATAACAGGAATGATGATAAATTGAGTAAGCAATACTCTATGGGTGGGAACACTCATTAAATAAATCTGAAGTCGTTTGGAGAATCTCATATCAAAGACTAATAAAATAATAGAGTTTGTGGCAAATATGGGCAAATGAATGACTGCTATTACAATTTGAATTAAACAGAAAACAAACACACAATACAAAAACCCTGTGAAAAACCTATTGGCTACCTTCTATGTACATTTGGTAGTGCATCATTCAGCTGATACTCTGATTTTTGTGGGTATTCTGGCCACTGGACTCAACTGAAAAAAATACACCATATCTTACCTTTCAGCCTTCCTCAAGCAGGGTCACAACACAGAAGTATTAATCAGATTTTTAATGTTATATGAAGACATCTATATGGCTAGTGTGGGAAAATAAACATGTTTTTAAATCCTTTGTCAGGTAGGCTCTCGTGCAGGCTGCCATTTCCCATATCCTCTACACATAAGGCTGAAGAGTAATTCCTTCTCCAATCATGTTTTATATATCTGAAAGTATTATTTTTGGATATGAATTTTTTTCCAGAACTAAGCCCTGGGAAATAGAAAGTTCTATCTGACATTTTAAATAAAGACAGTTCAGCTGAACAGAGTGCAAAAAAAAAAAAAAAAAAGCTTGATATATTATGGAAGCCTTTTTGGAACTCAGAATTCTGTGAGAGCAAGGAAAGTGCTTTCAGTGAGATATATTAAAATGATCCCTTAATGGATATCACATGCAGGGCATGGTTAGTGTATACTTCACCATATATTTAACTTAGCACCTGAGGTGTTCCAATAGGAAGGCTGCACAGGACATCCATGACTAATGTAGATGCCTAATGAAAAAGATTGCCAGTGGTGTACATGAATTATCTGCAACACACCCATCCCATTCCCTGCAGCTGGTCTTAAATGTTCACAGTTGTGAAGCCTCACACAATTTTACAGCCCGAAGTGAGGGTTTCCCACTTGCCCTTCTGCAGATGGTCCTGATCCAAAGCAGATCATACCCTGTGACTCCAGGGCTGGGGTACATCTGATCTAATTTCAGATGGCTTCAATGAGATACATACGAGTCAGTAGGATGAGGTAAATCCCACCGTACAAATATTTCTTTCACTCTGTTGACTATAAAGAATGTCTATTAGAAATTGTCCAGTGACAAATATTAAGATGAATTTCATTGTTACTGACTTCAGCACATTTGCATCAAGGACAAGTGTCCATGGTTATTTTCTGCAAAACAATTGAAAATATCACATGCATGATGCAGGTGAGCTGTAAGCTACAACCAGGCAGAAAGGAACACTTTCTTCACAATGATGACATGCTTATAGGCTCAAATTCTTACTATTGTAAAGTGGAAGTGATTTTGCAGAAGTCAGTTAAACTGCTATAAACATGCACAACAATGACAGAACAGGTCTGTTGTAGTTCTGAAGTGAATAATAATTTCCTTGCAGCTAGTTAGCCTGCTAAGATCGATAACTTATTTTTAAATACACTGTTTTATTTAGAAAATGAAAACTAAACCAAGACAATTCCATTTAAATCCATTTTATCTGGATAAAATAGTCAAAAGTCTAGAGTTTCTCAAATATTCTGCTTTGTGCTTTGTATTGATACAACCTCATGCATTTACTATGTAAATTTACTAATATGAATATTTGTGTAGTCATATATCAGTCTAATTTAAAGTTCTATTTAGTATACCACTTTTCCTCGTCTTCAAATGTTTTAGAATTGAAATCCTATTGTTCTGAATGCCTGTGACTTTGCTTATAGTTTCTTTCACGTATCAAATTCACCACTCAATTAATAGATAAGTTAGTATGTGCATACTTTAATTAAGCAGATAAGTAACTTTTCTTCTCAGACTTGAGAAAACCAAAGGGAGTTCCATTTTAGTTTTACAAAACCCAATTAAGTGGAAGGAACATTAGATGTAGGTTGTCTTCCTTCTAAAGTTCCCTCCAGACTTGCCTGTCTCTGCTTTAATTTTTACAATTACATTGAAAATGCAGTTAAAATGGCTTACAAAGAAAACAACATATATACATATACATATACATAAAATTTACTTTCAGGAAATCCAGAAGATCAGAAAAGCTGTCTCTCAGTTTTATAAAAA
>JANHGL010013993.1:0-13125 GCA_024611195.1 Ceyx melanurus | reverse complement strand
ATTAATGAAAAAAAAAAACAAACCAAAAAAACAGATGGGGAACAAACATAGACGTTTGTTAAACCATTTAAAAACCTTTTTTTTTTTTTTGTTCAAAATTTTTTCTTTAATCTTAATCATAGTTAATTAGGAAATTAATAAATTTTAACAGCTGCATGGATGGTCCAGAACCTGAAATACTTTAGAATAAATTACAGCTAATATCAACCTCTCTATGTAAATGTTATGTTACATGATGAAAATAAAGGTTCTGTTTCAAAATACTCTGAAGCTTAGCAAAAAAGCTTAGCTCCACAGATGTATTCCAAGGGAAGAAGACAATCCAGGGTGTGTCAGCACAGCAGGATTGTGAAGAACATCCATCTGCAAACCACAGACGCCACAGTACACGCAGCCATGAGTAGCTTTACCCAGCTGGCAGAAAGCAACTTCCAATCAAGACCAAAACTGCCAAACTAAATTATTCTGGTTCAAATAGATAGTTCCAGACCTGAAGCTGTCCCCAAACCGTTCCCAGATGTCCTAACTCCAGTTAAACATTTCATTGTGGAGCCATGCTGTGAACCCTCTCAGGCTTGTTTATTCAGGGCTCCAGAGGGGCAGATGAATTCCAGAAGCTTGGAAGGGTACATCTGGAGAGGCAGATGAGGCACAGAGCTGGGCCAGGACATTCCAGTTTGGATTTCACTAGAACGAAGGCAAGTTTCAGGGAAAGAGAATAATCCTTGGGCATGCATTCACACACAGTACTGTTCCAAAAGTGTTTAAATTGCATTGTTTCTGTGCATTTAAACCCCATTATTCTTGTAAGGAGACAGCTAATGGGTGAGTTATGAAATAATTACCTGGTATATATATAGTGAAAATACCCTACACAGTAAGAAAATGTGTTAGTACCAGTATTAATAATGGTCTGTACCTTTATCACATAGGATCCAAAGCATGACTGTTCTTTCCTGGTGAGAACCAGCCATTAAATCTGTGTAGCATTTCATTCACATAAGTAATCACACCTTATTTCATCAGTCCTTTAGAAATCACTTCATAACAGTCATATTGAATTAAGATTAAAATTTCTCTAGTCAAAATAAATTCTAATTTTTTTTCCCAGTTTTCAAACTTGTGATGAGAAAATGTTTTCAAATGGGTCTGAGCTATTTGTACAGGTAAAGATGGACCTGGTGGAGAATGAAAGGATCCAAAATGTAATTTGAGGCTTTTAAGTTCTATATGTAACTCTCAGAAGATGTCTGCATGAAGTATTTCTACAATACCTGTCCCAGCTGCTGTTCTGGGTGGTTGCTGTCACTGGAGTTCTCTCCTCAACATATCTTTTCACCACCTTGGAAGGCAAAAGAACAAAACCAAGATGATTACTAATGTATGGGAAGATCTGCAGGATTTCTCTGGTTCCCACAGTGAACTTCTGTCCAAATAAAATATTTTCTCAAAAAAAACCCAACCCAGATATCAAGGTTTTTAGAAGGAATTGGAAAGACAGACCAAAAAAAGTGGAGTATATGACTATTCAGAGACTTTATCATAAAACCTTTGCTATTTGTTTAATGCAACACCTGGATTCAAATATTTAATAGAATTTTTTTTTGTAAATTATATTCCCACATGTAAATTATTACAATTTTTGACATGCATGACACGTTGTCTTGTATTCTCAAGATTGTGTTATGCATGAATGGATGAAACTGATTCAGGTTGTCTATGTAAGTATTGCTACTGTAAGTCTGAAAAGCAAATAAAACCACAATTATTAACATTTAACACAGTGATTAAATTTGTCCTATTTGATAAATAGGAGTGTTTCCACATTCCTGGATCCACATATGACCATCTATCAGGATGATGTCATGGTGGGTACCACTTCCCTGGGGACCTGAAGTTGCAGGTCATAGGGTGACATAGTCTCCAAAATAACCTGGAGTGCACATCAGCTTTACAGATGAGGCTGAGCTATCAGTACTAACCTTTATTTAAAAGAATTAAGGACTTTGTCAAGACCCCTGCTAGGCTGGGAGCCTGTTGTCATCATCCAGCCATATGTCTGGTTGTCATCAGCTCCCAAGTTCTGATCTGAGCTCTGATGCTTGTGGCCTCTGTGGTCTTGGGCAAGTTGCTTCTGTGCTCGGTGCCTGCAGAGGGGAGCAGTGATACCTCTCCTCACAGAGACATTATGCAAATTCATTAGTGACTGTTTGTGAAGGGCTTTGAAGTAGAAAATCACTCCATAATTGCTAAGTATTATTTAATAGCTCTTTTATAGTAGGCATTTCCTTCTGAATTGCCCTGCTTGATGTTTCATTAAAATGACATCATGCTCACTTGCAAATTATAGTGGTAGGTCGTGTGTTTGCCAGTATAATGAAGCATGAAGAATTATACACACCCCCTGTAAATAAATTAATTTGCAAGAAGTTACCACTACTGGGGTCAGACCATAGGGCTCTGTTTTCTCACATCCATGGCACCAGCCATATACTGAATCTCATTTATTTTTATTGATTTTTGTAACATTAATTTGAAACTGCTCTTTTCATCAATACCATCCAGGGCTTTTTTAATTCTCTGAGTAAATAATATTATTAGTCTATCTGTGATCTATAAATATCAGAGGTTGAAACAGAACTATCACTTAAAGTGCAAGACTAGCAAATAAAGGAGAACAGAGCAAAATAGGAAAAAGTCCTGCAACTTTGCATTGTCATGGGGCAAGAACAACCTTTTGGCCCTTATGCTGTAATTTTGTGAAGGTGGACATAGGAGTGCTGTGAAGGGACCAAGCCCTTACCAAGGATTAACCTTACCAAGCACTTAAAAAAAGTTAATATTATTATTATCTATATCTAATACTTATATCTTAGGATAACCCAATAGAACTGGATATTAGGAAACAAAAGCCATTTATTGGACTCATAAAAATGGGCTTTTGATGTGTGAGTTTATTACACTCTGGAATAATTTTTGGCTCAGAAGTAGGAAACATCTTCAAGTTATCAATTTACAAACAGGAGTTTCTATAAATAAGTACAAAACTAGAAAATCCTTCAGAAGCAATTTAAAGATATCACATAAGGTATGTACTTTTGCATACTTTTCCTAGGATTTTATCACTATTCCAGTATAAGGATTATATCTAGTAGAACAAAGAGTAACTGTAAATGTCTGTATTCTCAATAAAAAATCAGCATAACAGGGAAATAATTTCACTTTGGATGAAAAAGCACATACTTGGGGACCTGCATTCCTCAAATGAAAACTGATATTCAGAAGAGATAGCAAAACTTAATGTTCTGGAGAAGAGAACATGCTGCTAAGTGTCTATGGCACCAGTGAAGTGGGAAAATGTCTGGACATGCTATTTGCCAAATAACTGATATTTGTGAAGGAGTGACTCCAGATTCATATCCTACTGCTTTGGCATACTTAATGATCCAAATAAATGAATAAAAACGTTGACCCTGGTCTTAATCTGCTGTATGTAATTAAAGAAAATATCTTAAAGAACATTCTTTAACACTTTGGACAAATCAGTGATACAGTCATTAAGATATTCCAGTTTTCCTGTGCTATTGAATTCAACATAATTCATAAGTCCTGTAATTGAGAAATAGCAAAATAAAAGTATTTGTAATGAGAAGTACCCTGTTTAGGGTTGGCATTTCTTTCTTTGGCACATGATTCCTCCTGGATAAAAGGAGAATCTCTGCCTGTTAAAGTGCTTCACCTCATCTTTACATAGCAAGAGATTTTCCTTATGAAAGCTACTGCAGTCATTATAAGGGATAAAACAATAATAATTGAGAATATAAGCATTCACTCTTATAAAGTTTGTTTGTTATGGGTGTTAGAATACAAAGACTGCTTTGCTTCTTAATGGCATGTCCATGTTCCACAACCACCAGCCCATCAGTTATTCAAAATTATTTCAGTTCATGCTCAGCTTAAAAATTAATTGGAAAGAAATTAGACCCCCAAGGGTAGAGCTGTGAGCTACAGTTTCAACAGACAGTGGGATAAAAGACTGTGAATTTAATAACCAGCCACTTTCCGATGACTGCATATTGTGAGAAATTGAGAAAAAAAAAAAGCAGAAAAGGATCATAAGCAGAAAAGAGAAGATGGTGGCCAAAGAGTTAAACAGATGGGAAAAGTTTATAAGCCATTTATAGTGCTGGAGGTTGCATTTTATTTTGCTGTTTTGGAAATAGTGTGATTATATTATCTAATAAAATGTGCAAAGGCAGTATTAGGGAGCAGTAATAGGTTGAATTGTTGTGAGGGAGCTGTTGTGTCACCTTACAGCTAAGCACTCAGTTAATAGATATGGGGGGATCTGTGATTGCTGAATAGGAACAATGCAATTATGGCAGCCATCCAGGAGCAAATCAAGGACGGGGATATGGTTTTAACGGCTTGCATTTGAAATAGTTGGTTTTCAAGGCTCACAAAAGGGAAAGTATACTGGAGAAGGCCACCGTGGAGAAGACCTACGGCTTGTTGAATTCTTGTAAAGTTCTTAAATCTTGACATTTCAATGAAAAAAGAGCACGGTGTGATTTACAGTGCACGCATGTTTTTCCAGTGTCTGTAATAACTACACCTCTCCTTGGGTTTTGTAGCTTCGACGAGCGTGTTTCACTTCACAAGTGACACGAAAAGCTAAACACACACGTTGTCTGACACGGTGGCTCAGTTGGCAAGCAGGCACTCGTCACATTTCAGTGGCTTGGTTTCTTTAGCCCACGTGACCATGCCCTTAGAGTGGTAATTAATCCCTCACAGGTAAAAGCATTTGTGTGTTTCACTTCAAAGTGTTCATTTTACCCTCAGATATGAAAGAGCTGCCATTTAGCATTGAATTCATAGGAAATCTGAGGGTCTGAGCACTCAGATTTCTAACGAGAGGGAGTTGTGACTGCAGACATTTGCCTGCATCCTCCAGTAAGCAGTCTGGGAACCTGATCCATCAGACCTCGACTTGTTTGGGTTCCCTTTGACTGCAGAAGGCACATTTCTTTTCAGTGCAAAGCCGGACACGACGAGGGAAGCTTGGTGCATGCCCAGGCCATGCCCTGGGTGGAAACAGTAGGTAATTGGGGTATGTTCCAGCTCTGAGCCATGAATTCAGCAGCACCTCTATCCCTGCTAGTACAGGCACAGTCTCAGAATAAAAAGCATCGTTGTTTCCTCTGAGACATTTGGCAGAGCGCACTGAACGTGGCCAAACAGTGTTTCCCCCACCACATAAAAGCAAGACAAACTTCCTAAGAAGTGGTCCTGGTTAAATGCTGGGAAGTCAGTGACTGGCTAAGGCAAGAACAGGCAAATTCATAGTTCAGTAAGCATGAAAAAAACCCCAGAAAATTAACAATGAGCCAATTCTTTTTCCTCAGTTGAAGTGTACTAAGCAAGTGGAAACTTCAGAACTGTTGAAGAAAGAGTCATGCTAACAAAGAGGCATCATTACATTGTAAAATAGTGATTTAAATCAGCAGCTGCTTTAGAGGTTGAGTGTGTCTTGAGTGTATCTGAGCCTTGGCTTCAATCAGGAAAAGAAGTTAATAGGTATCTATATAATATGGACTTTAAAATGGGAATGAAAAAATCCATTACTAGCGTAGCATGTTTTCATATAATATTTTTTTAATGTTGTCTTTAGTTAACATGGAATTTTTTCCAAGATGTACCCCTAATAGGTACCTGTGCTTTCTGATGGGGACAAACATGAGCTAATGTGAATGTAAAAGCTGCGTCATTGTATTAATTTGATGCTGAGTTCCCTGGCCTTAACTCTATACAATCTTTCATTTAAATAACATTTCCTTCCCCTACTATATGCTTACTGTTAAAATAATATTTCTTCCTTTACTGGAAATGATTTTGAATCTGATCTAAAGCTTGTCAGAAGCAATAAGAGCCTTTTGATTGAAATCAGATCTTGGAGCTATAATTTTGACAATTTTATGTGAAGAAATTTGACAGATGAGCACTGTTGCAGGAGAAAACTGCTCAACTCACATAGTTTAAATCAAATCAGTATCGAAGTGTTTTATTGAATTATTAATGACATGTAACTGGTTAGCAAACAGCAAGCTATATACATTCTGGATCAACAGCAGAAGTAGAACAGATAAATCACAATACTGGGGGTTTACCAAAGCTTAGTAAACTAGAAATTTCTCAAAACTATTCTAAAATGAATCCCCACAAATTCTAATAGCAACACACACTTAAATGAGTTTGCACACCCCAGACTGTATAGGTCACCATCACTGTGGGGTCCTGCATTCTGTCTGTGGGATATGTGGCTTCTCCAGCTCTAGGTGAGCCTCTGGCCCTCCTGACCACCTACTGACCCACATGGGAGGGAAACACGCCCAGGGCATCCCCATGAGGCACCCTGCATGGACCAGGCACCCATGGAACCTCTTGTTCAGCATTATCTGCCTAGGAAAATCCCCTTTTAGAGACCCTGGTGTCTTCCACTCAAGCATGGTTTATTCTCACTTCTAGGCAACCCCAACACAGGCTGTTTTGCCAAAAGGATGCCACAGGAATTCCCTATCAGTATGCATGTTGTTTATATGAACTACCACCTCATGAAGTCATTTACATCAAAGACACCAAATGAGACAAGCTCCACGGTGTTATTAACCCTCATTTTCATGATTGTTATTGCTTTGCCTTTATTTACTTCAACAAAAGACTGCAACAGAACCACATCATTTTCATCTGTACAAATTGTTCTAACTTTCAGACAATGTATTTATGGTGAGTCAGAAAAATTTGCTTCTGGGCTACTAGTTGAATTTTACTACATACAGATAAAATCATAGAATCCTAGAATGTTTAGGGCTGGAAGGGAGCTCCAAAGGGCATCTAGTGCAGCCCCCCTGCAGGGAGCAGGGACACCCTCAACTACACTAGATGTTCTGCTCCTTGGTGCTTTCTCTCTTCCTCACCATATATACAGAGACAGCAATCTTTATCACAAAATTAATTATAGACACTTTGAGGGGAAGGGACCTCTAGAGGTACTTCTGCTCCAATCTTTTGAAAATTAGGCCAACTGTAGCAGGGCAGCCTAGGAATAGCTTCGAAAACCTTCCAGAAAGGAGATTCCAACGGGGCTCAAAGGCCAGGAATGACTCAGATTTTGAGTTACCTACTGGGCTTGGCCAGTCAGATTCCTTAGATTCATAGATATTAGGGGTTGGAAGGGACCTAGAAGATCATCTAGTCCAACCCCCCTGCCTTAGCTGCAATACAGAGCTCTCTCTCCTCTCTCAAGACTGCAGAGATGCAGCGCCTTCTGAAAATGCTGGTGATGAAGCACGTTACAAAACACATTCACATTTTATTCAGCATGAAGTGACCCGAGGCAACTCTTGACATCATGTCATTCTGCTGAGAGGATTTTGAAGAAGCTTGCATGCAGTATTAGCTTGTTCCCCAACTGTAAGGGATATTTATATTCAATATATTGAATTTAAATAATTCATACCATTAGTGAAAAAACAGCATTCAGTCAGATTACACACCTTAGCCCATGTGATAGATGTTCACAACATCCTGGGTAGGTAGATGCCTGATTCACTGCCAGAGCAGACAGCAATCTACTGAGTAGTTCTTTCTTTTTCTCAGTCATGCATTAGACATGCATCTTTCAGATGAAATATTCCCCTGTGTTGATATTAGGTTCCTGAAGGGACAGATGTGTTAGGCTTAGGGTTGTGTTTACTTGCAAGAGCAACACTCAACAGGCACAGGACATGAAAATGTTTGGACAATCATATCTCAGTCAGAAAGAAGGAATTCTGTTCCTGAGTTTAAAGGCTCAGGATTTTTTGGTACTAGCCCAAAATTCACTTGCAAGTGCATGCTGTTTCCATACAATTTTTAGGAGGGGGTAAGAGAGGATGGAATGAACGTAATTGAATCAGTGTAATGCTTCTCCTATTTAAATGTTCAAACTAGCCGTGTTAAAATATCTGCAGGAATAAATATCTACTAAAATAAAGGGAGAACAAGTGAACCTGTAACTACTCTGCTGTATTAAATCATGAAACATGCTCTTTTCCATTCCATGTCTTTTTTTTTTTTTCTGTCTACCATGTCTTTGCTGTAGTCTTAAATGTCCCTTATTTTTGCATATAAATCTCCCATTGCAGTCAGAAAAACTGTCATTGACTTGGCAAAGATAGACCATATAAAAAGACAGGAGAGCATTATTAATAGAACTTTCCTCACCATGCTGAATTATCAATCAAAAGTAAGAGTAAAGCCTCCCACTCCTGCAAAACATAACTATTAATATTCACTAAGCAGGATAAAACTGCAACTAGTGAACTGCAGACTGTGGAATTTGATTTGTTTGCTGGGTGCTGGTGTAGAAGAATAATTTTTAAGTGTCCAAATGGAAGCTTGCAGCCACATACAACAGCTTTGGTTTATGTTCCCTATGTCTTTCTGTGCTGTCTGTCTACCCAAGTCTCTTTCAGATGTTGTATTTCCATTGCTCTAAGGCAACTGTGAGTAAAAAGCCACTGATGTGCATCTTAGCCTCATTTTTGTGACTTCCATCCAGTTTCAAAGCATATACTGAAGTCATCTGGGGGCAGCTAGCAGCAGCTCTCATAAACCTCTCTCTTGTGGTCTATGCTCACAGGCTGTTTGCAGGGTTTCTCTGTCTCTCAAGTGCACCAGATGGACTTTTGGCATGTAAGTTCTCCAGCTCTTTTGAACACATTCCTATTCAACCACTGCAATATGTTATTCCGCTGGCAACGGTGATCTGGACATTAATTAGCAGTGCTCTTTTTGGCAGGAATTAGGCTCAAGTGGTACCCTGCTGAGTGACTGACCTCTGCTCACCACTACAGTCACAGGATGCTGTAGTGAGTTGTATCCTTGAAACTGATATTGAATGTGTTTTGTTGCAGGTCTTGTGTCACAGATGCACTTTTCCTCTCTGCACTGCATGAATTCCCAGGTATCTGGAAATGCTTCTTCTCAGGAAGGTTGAGGGTGTGGGTTGGGGAGGTGATGACAATGTTTTTCTGGAGATTATCAAGTGTGCTATGTATATTCTAACAGAATTCCATTCTGCATTTAGTTTGCCTCCCCTCTTGATACCAATGCTCTGAATTTAATGATATTTGAGTATTTTTCTGGAAAGCTCATGATTTTTTGGTGCTATTTATTTACTTAGGTGTGTCTCATTTTCCACATTTGGATATGTGTTTCCTCATATGTTCTTTGGGTTTCAGTAGAGTTGCTGTGGGCATTCTGAGAATCTCTAGCCCTCTATACCAAGTCTTTTCCTGAAGATAGAATTTTTTTAGCATTTTTAAGCTATTGACGATAGAATTTTTCTGAGCATTCCTAGTACCACAATATGTTATTACTTGAATTCAATCTGTGAAAAATTCTACCCAAAAGGCATTTTCATCCCAGCAGAGAAGGAAATGCTACTCCAAATATTCTGTGTGTAAACAACAAAAGTAATTAGTACCCCTGAGGAACACTAACTGCTTCAAGGTGGTATTTTCACCATTCTGACTGTGTCAATTTCCCTGAATGCTGCTTCTTTGAGTGGACTGCCATGGTTTAACCCAGCAGACAGCTAAACACCACACAGCCATTCACTTACTCCATCTCAGTGGGATGGGGGAGTGAACTGAAAAGAAAGTAAAACTCATGTGTTGAGATGAGGACAGAAAAGAAGGGAAAATTTCATATATTCTTTTATCATAAGCCATGCACAATGCAATTGCTCACCACTTTTCAACCAATGCCCACTCAGTCCCCAAGCAGAGGGAAATCATCATCTGGACAACTCCCCCAGTTTTTTTGTCCAACATGATGTCCTATGGTATGGAATATCCCTTGGGAAAGTTATGTCAGCTGTCCTGACTTGTCCCTACTGGCAAAGCAGTATGAGACACTGAAAAAAGTCCTTGACTTAGAGTAAGCATTGCTGAGCAACAACTAAAACATCAGTATATTATATTATTCTCCTCCTAAATCCAAACCACACCACCACAGCAGCTGCTAGGAAGAAAATTAACTTTATACCAGCTGAAACCAGGACAGGGCTCACACCAGCCTTCTTACACAACTGCCACCATTCTTGTTTCACTCTGTTTCTTCCCCAGATCTGGAAGGGCTTTTTAACAGCTTCAGAAACAAATCTCTAATTATCCAACAAACTGAAAATTTGCTACATATGTAAGAATATTTTATCTGAAGGATCAACCTTCACCCTGGAAGCTGTTATTAACAAATATAGACTCAAAACTTGTATCAGGTTATGGGAGTGCAGCAGAACCCTGATATTTACTGGTACTGAGGAAAAAGATTTGTTGTTTGCTCCTATAACATAGAAGATTGTGACTATGGCAAAAGGTGAAATACAAAATAACCTTGTTAAAAAGTCCACAAGATGTTTACCATTACTTCACTAATACTTCAGTAAGGACTACTGAGAGAAGAGCACAGGCAGCATGAGAAATCATACCTCCATTCTTTGTATTTGACAGCAAATATAGGAAGCCTGTCTCTTTTTTTGTTGGTTGTTTAGGGTTTTTTTAAGTCCCAAATGACTAAGCCTAGGGAGCTGTCCCTGTGTGAAGTGTATTATGGGAATACACTGAGTAATGCACTGTCATTTCCACATTTACACTGTGCTGTGCCTCAGTGTCCCCATAGGATGCTGTTTTGCCTCTCCTTTGTGACATCTGATTGCAGATGTGCTATGAAAATATAGCTATTTCTTCTAGCATTGTGCACCCAAAGGTACAAGATTTGTGTTTAGATTAAAATATTCAATAGTATATTACAAAATGACATGCACAGTAGTTGACACCTGGGGCCTGTGGATCATATTTAGAGATGTGTCAAATTTGTTAATTTGGGAAACATCTGCTGCTCGGGGAAATATGATGTAGTGCAACTGGAATTGCAACAGAATGAAATTAGACTCTATAATGTGTCTGTGCTCTGATTTGTGCAAATTTCTGTTCTGCTTATTTTGATCCACCCAAATAAAGAGAGAGAGCAGTGTTTTAAAAAACACATTTGATATTTTCTGCACTTTCTCCCTACTGAGATCAAGTGCTATGGATTAACCTCTGCCAGCAACTGAACACACAGCTTCTCACACACTGCTTCTACCTCCATAGCTCCTATGGGATGGGAAGGAGATCCATAAGGAAGAAAATGGTGACTGCCCATGGGTTGAGATGAGGACAGCTTAACCACACAACACAAGGAGAAGGAAACAGCAGTACTAATGAAATTATAAACAAAGTGAATGAGAGACTCTACCTGTGCCTGGGACACCAGTGAAGCTCCACACTGAAGAAAGCCTGATCCAGGGGCCCCTCCCCTAGCCCATCCCTCCCCTTATATAGGAGGCATGACTCATCATGGTATCAAGCATCCCATTGGCTGGTTCACTTATCTGCCACAGCTGTGCTCCTCCCTGGTGCAGCCCTTCACAACTGCTTGGGAAAGCAGCTGGTTGTGATAAGGAAGGAGAACTGAGCCCAGGACAACAGTAAAACTCTCCTTGTCTTCTACTGAGACAAAATGAAGTGCAGGCTGCAAATTTCCAAGACTTCTTGTGTAGTCGTGTGCCAGAGAAAACAGGTGAATTTATATCCCACTTTGAGAACAAAGGATGTTTTTTCTAAGCACTCCTCATAATTACATATGTCTTCATCTAGAAGCAAAAGGTCTAGGTCCCAAAGCTAGTGTGAAGACTTAAATCAAGTAGGAATTACTGTATTTCTGCCAGTGTTTGGCTTCTCCCATCTCAGCCATGCACACACAAGACCACTCAGATGCTTGGACTGGCATTGCAGTAGTCTTCTGTAAAAGGGGTGAGCTCTACCAGTGAACACATAGGCTGTACTATGCAAGAAATCTAATGTCAACACACAAAAAAAAAATAATATTAAATATATATATTATATTCATATGCATAGGTATATATTCCATTAGACTCGACTCATTTATCAAGGGAACAATCCACTATCATAAGCAAAAAACCAAAATCACACATTTTCTCCTCTGCTTCTTTTATCAGTGGAGGTCAGCTGGAGCAAAACTTGAACCCAGTCGGATCACTGTTAAGAAAACAACAGTGAAAGTCATCAAGAAGTAGAAGTTGGAGGAGGCCTCTGTAGGGAAATGGATTCAACTGGATATTCCTAAAAGCATTTCAAAATGGCAGGATCAGAAAGGGTTAGCTAAGCTATTAATCTCAGTTCAAAGAACATGAAAGTAAACTCCCTGGTGCACGGGGAACTAGATTGAATCCTTATGAACATGCTGACCTGTTGGCTCTGAACATTATAGAGCAAACAGAAACAAAAAACAGGAGAAAAAAAACCCCAAAACTGGAATAAGGATATTATTTTATATATAGTAGTAGTTTCTTGCCAGCTGGACAATTTTTTTTTATTATTATTTTTTCTAAAATAAACAGAATATAAGGGGTTTTATTTTCTCTTTCTAGTTTTCTCTTGGTAATAATCTTTATCCATTTTGTTGAAAAACTTTCTGTCTGCAAGAACAAGCAATATGTCTCGGGAAACTTTGCTAGTTATTCTTTCTGGACAACCTTTCTTCTTATACAGAAGCTGTCTGCATCTGGGTGATCAGATTAATATCTCACCATACATTCTAGTAGACTGGAAACAAAACAGTAGAAGGAAAATACAGTGCTAACCAAGAAACCTTAGAAAGATTTTTTTAAAGTAGCTTATTGGGTTGTATATATTTATTTCTTCATTTATTTCTCACTCAGACCTCCTCAAAAGTGTCTTACATTAATATATTTCCTGGGTATTTTAGGTACAAACAGATCAGAGTCTTGCTGAGGAAGAAGTCATCCTTGATCATGTCAAAAACTTTGTGCGGATAGTCAAGAATAATATTTTGTAACACAGTGTGAAATGCCTTTAGTTTAACATAACAGAAAATAAGTAAAAATAACAGCAAAAGAAAAATGCTGAAAATGTTGGACAACAATAACAATAAAAAAATATGTATCAGTGCTAATTGGCATTAATTGAAAATAAAGACGGTGTCAATAAAATATAT
>JANHGL010013992.1:0-18150 GCA_024611195.1 Ceyx melanurus | reverse complement strand
ACCCTGTTACCTGAGCGGGCTCCTCCGGGCGTCGCAGCGAGTCGGGGGAGGAGACTGGGAACAGTAGAGGCAGTTGTGACCAGTCTTTTCACCCGATGTCCTGCGGATAGGGACTCCCCAGTACCCCCCGGCCCGTCCTCCTGCACGCCCCATCTCCCAGGGATACCGGACACCCCGAGAGCTCTTACCTTCGACGCCGCCGCAGAGAAAACGGCGAGCG
This sequence comes from Ceyx melanurus, assembly GCA_024611195.1. NCBI lineage: Eukaryota > Metazoa > Chordata > Aves > Coraciiformes > Alcedinidae > Ceyx > Ceyx melanurus. The sequence continues at coordinate 17,930 of JANHGL010013992.1, read as the reverse complement.
CCCAGCGCGGTCTCCGCCTCAGTGTCGGCTTCCTCGCCCCCCGGAACCGGCCCCGCGGCGGCACCCGATGGCTCTAAGGGAGCGCCTGGCACTCCGGCCGGGTTGGGACTACCCTGGGGCTCCTCCAGCGCCACCTGCCCCTCCTTCTGTACCATCCTGCCGCCGGCCGCCAGGACCCCCGCTCGCTGGGCCGGGCCGAGCCGAACCAACCCGAGTCTCTCCTTTCCCCTCTCCACAGCCCCTTTGTCTCCGCCGCTCCCGGCCGCCGCCGCTTCCTGTTTACGGGACCCTGCGCCTGCGCGGGGAACCGGCCCCAACCGGTCGGCACCGCTCTGCCCGCAGCCGCCCCGCTCGGAGATGCGCAGAGGTACTGCTGAGAGAACGTCTGCTTCCGCGCAGAGGTACGATGCGGACCTCCGCGGATTAATGCCCACCACGCCGCACTCCTGGGACCGCGCCAATCGAGCGGGAACAAGGGGCTGAGGCGAGTGAGTTACCTCAGGGAGCGCGCGGGCGGAGGAAGGGGAATCAGCTCAGGGCGCACGCGCGGAACGCGGAAGGGCGCTCGCTGCGTCTGCGCGAGAGGCCGGCCGGGGGGGAGGGGCGAGGCCGGCGCGTCTCAGCGCGCCTGCGTCGAAGACGGGTCTGTGCCCGCGGCGCACGCGCGAGACGCCGCGGGGCCGGGTGGAAGGCTGCAAGAGGCCAGCGCGCAGGTGCGGGCGGCGGGAGTGCGCATGCGCCGCGGCCTTTGTGTAGGGAAGCGGCGCCGGAGCGGGGAGGGTGCGGGGAATTGTTTACCACGGCTCCGCGCGTGCGCTCCGGGGAACAGCGTGCTGAGGCCGCGCGAGCAGGAGCGCGCCTGCGCAGGACCGAAGAGCTGCTGGGGCGCGCGGAATCGCTTGAGCTGTGACCTACTTCTCGCGGCGCCCCGCAAGCTAAGCAGGGCCCTTAGGGGCCGTGGCCCGGAGGGAAGACCGAGGCTCTGGGTCCCGGCCGCAGGATGGCACAGAGGTGAAACAGCCCTCGCAGCCGTTCCCTCCTTCCTGGGACAGCCCAGCTGCTGTTGCAATTCCAGATGTTTCCAAACCTGGAAGGAGCTATAAGGATACAGAGGGAGCTACGAGGATACTGAAGGATGGGCAGTAGCAAAGCTAAGATCAGAGTAAATCAGAGAAGGGGCCTCAGGTCAGACAGCGTCTCTCCAAGGAGAAGCTCCATATTAATGGGAGCTTGTGGGACTCTTAACAGGCCTCCCAGATCCTGAGTCAGGCCCACAAGGCTGAGAAGATGACCTCCTATGAAACTATAGAGAGAGGCGAGTAAGGTAATCCTCTCCAGCACTGTGGAGAGGCTAGAGCAGGTACCAGCCAACAGAAAACACCAGGGAGCAAAAAGCAGCTGGAAAAACCGAGTTTGTGAGGAAGGGCTGCAGAAATCCTGCAGCTGTCACATCACATTTCAGCTAAACCAGAACAAAATGAAAAGTGATTAAAAGCATCGCTGTTCACCTTTACCCAGCTACTTCAGCTTTCCTAAAACACTCCCTTGCATTTTTTGAATTGTTTCTTCAAGCTTATTTCCACTGATGATATTTGACACGATGAGAAATCCAAGACAGCTGAATTTCTAGCTCCATCTATACCAGTGCTCAGGAACCTGCAGTAAAAACCCTGTCCAACAAGCATCTCTAGTTACATCAATTCTAAAGCTTTCAAAGCTTTTTAAAAAATAGCAATTGTACTGCTACCCTAAATAGTAAGTAGCTTTAATTAATACAAAACAAGAGTTTACAGAAGGGTTAAGAGAGAAGCAATGCACAGTGCCTAGGTGGAAAACACACAGTACTCTCATACCACCATATGCAGAGCTGGGCTGCTGGATTAGAAGGGACCCTGAAGCAGGCATCACACAGCTTTGATCATGCCAGTCTAATCCTGGCATAACAGTTCCCCCAGTGTGGGAAATCTCATCCCTTTAAAAGATGTTTGTGCTTCTAGGCAGTATTCAGGATGCTAGAGCTAATCACTGCCCCTGGCTGCATCAGCTGCCTCATCCTGTTGCTCAGCTGTTTTCTCACACAGCTATAATTTCTTTTTCCTCCAAAAGCTAGGAGGTGGTTTGTAAAAAGGTTTGAAACAACAAAAGGCTTTCATTTTCCAAGGGCCCACCAGCTATTACCTCCATTCTCAGCATAGTCAAATGATTTTGCTCTTCCCCACTCTCAAATGCTACATCTTGAAAAGGGACAGCTGGTCCCAAGTCCTGGCTCACACAACAACTTCTTATAATGTCACAAGAAAGGGTTAACAGTCACCAAAAATTCCCGTTAGATGAGAGAGGTGAGACCACCAGACCTCAGTGAATTCTTATCTCCAGAGAATGGTAAATTTCTGCCTTCATATGTGAATGACTTATCATTCAGTCATTTACTGTGGGTTCTTCTTTGTTGTAAACTGTATAAAATCCTACTACTCCTCTGAAGAGATATGCTAGCTTTGCAAATTATTGCCTAGCACCTTTTTTCTGCACAGAACTAGAATAAAGCAAATATCTTGACTCTGCATGTTGATTCGTTTTGCTCAGTAAGTAAAGATCCCAGATTTGGGACAACAGTACCAAGATGAGACATGGGGAAGGACTGATCCAGACCTTCCTGCCCTTGGTTCCTTTCCCAAGGGCCTACCCCAGCAGGGAGATGCACAGATATTATTTTTTTTTGCTCCATAACTTCCTATTTGGTGTGAAAAGGCTACAGCAGTATTTGAAGGCTGATGAAGTCTCTCAGTACCCTTTTTTCCCCCCTTCTCGCCACAGTTCCTTTCTCACCCTTCACCATGGGGAGAGGGACTCAAGAGTCACCCATTGGTGACTCCCAGCATCCCTGTACCACAAGAGGGCACATCAATCCTGTGGATGGCATCGCCCAAAATAGCAATCAGCCAAGCAGCACCCACAGGGGATAGGATATACTGGGAAGGGTGGATTGGAGGGGAAAAAGAACTCGGCCACATTCAAAATGCTGTGCATGGACATGGGTGATTGCCAGCAGGTCAAAAAGGCCCCTGAGGAATCAGAAGCTTTGGAGAGAGCAGCCTCATAGCTCTCCCTATCCCATGACAGTAATTCCCTCCCTAGCCAGAGTTCATCCTTTTAAGATGTTTGGGTGTCCAGGCAGCTCTTCCCATGGAGCTTTCAGTTCCTGGACCACAGGCTACATAACGCTGGAGGGTGTCACTGCCCTAAATCAGGTCTATTATCCCATTGCTTTTCTGGTTTCTCACTTACCTGCTTCTTTTTGCTTCAAGCTATTATTCACAGTTCTTAAGGCTGCACTTTTCCAAGGATCAGTGATAGTTTTATTAGTTCACATCCCTAAAAAAAAAAACCCTTTCAGCCCATACCTGCCTCTTCAAAGAGATAGCTGAGCACCTTCCTTTCAACTCAGACTTAAATGCTACATCCTAACAAGGGCCACCTGGTCCTAAGATTGGGTTCATCCAACAGCATCTCATGACAAGCTGAAAACACACCTGACAGCCCCTCTCCTGAGATCTCACAGACATACTTCGTTTTATGACCCTGCTAGCCTAAAACCTACAGCTTCTTATCAGGAGCAAGACTCTATTTAAAGGTCCATGGATTGCATGGCCAGTCTGTTTGGGACCTTGGCCAGCTCAGAATGCACGCTGTTCCTCATGCAACCTCCCAGAGCACTGTGCAGCTGCAACACCCCAAAGGCTGCCATCCCTTTGCAGAAACCCTCAGCCCTTATTTCCCCTGCCCTCCCCCCACTCCCCTCAGATGGCTGATAGATGCAAAGACATCACATTGTTGTGCATAGCAACTGTGGTTAGATTTTATTGGGTTTGATGTTATTATTGGTTTTGTTTGTTTTGTTTTGTTTTTTTGTTTTGGTTTGTTGTTGTTTTTTTTTAATCCATATTATTGTTATAATACAAAATATACAGACTGGAGGTGCCAAGCGGGTTGTGGGTCTCCATGCCCCGGGTGTGGGGGGGGTGTCACTACATGCGACCTGCATTGTGAGGAAGGATGTGGAATCTGCTCCAAGTGGCAGGGGATGGTGGGTACCGCAGAGAATCTGGGAGGAGGGAGGATGAGGAGAAGGAGGAATAAGGGTCAGCATACCCATCCTCACATACTTGGGAGACTGCAAGTGGGAGCTCAGCCCCACTTCAAACCTAGGAACAGGACTGTGAGATGAATGTGTTGAATGAACCTAAAAAACACATAATGTCTGCAAGGACTGGGCCAGGGATGGTTCCACTGGTGAGCAACCCCATAGGTTTGGCTCAGGGCCCTTGGAGGGTGTTCTAATGGCTCCAACACCAGGGGCTCAGCCTGGGTCTGAGGCTCAGCCTGGCCCAGCATGGGTACTGGCTTTGCCCACCCCCTTGCCATTGATCCCAGACACTGCAGCTTGGGCCAGCCCCTATTGCTCTTGGTTACTAAGGATGCAGAGGCTGGATCAGCAGACCCAGGGGTTGCCAGGGCTGGATACATTCCCAGTATCTCTGGCACTGCACAGAAGGCCTTCTGGGGTTGGCATGGGGTCATTAGCTCATGGGCATCTCTGTCCTTGCTACAACTCAGAGGGGTATGCGGGCGGGACAGGCCTGCCTGCACAGACCCAGCTCTGAGGAGCTGGTGGTGACAAAGATGTAGGGGGATCCCCAGGGTGCTGGCTCCATCACTGGAGTTCCCAGGCAGGCTCTCACATGGCTGTGCTGGGAGCAGGAGCTGAGCCTGCCCTGCCCTGAGGTGACCCTCCAGGCCCCCAGCAGCATAGCAATGCCTCCTGGCTGGCCCCAGCCTTGACTTTCTCCCCAAAAAGCTTTCAGCTCAGCTGTGCCCCAGCACAGGGCTATGCCTGTGGGGACACCTCTCTGCCCCATTGCTCACTCCCTGACCTCCTGGATAGTTGTTGCATTAGGATGGGGGACAGTCAGCAGCAAACAATACTAGGAGTGTGGCTGTGAGGCCCAAGGGCCAAGGTGGCTGCTGAAGCTCAGCACATCTCCCCCATTCTGTTCCCATACCCTGTCTGCCATGTCCTCAGGAAGGAGTGGGAAGGGTGTCTCTTCATTGGAGCCTCAAAGTGGATCCCTGAGGTCCCCTGTGTGCCAGCAGCCCACACTCAAGGGACAGGGGCTGAGACTGCAGCTCTTCCAGCCCTGCATCCTCCATCCCAACCCCTAATATCTGTGAATCTGTGAATCCTAGGGGAACAGTGCCACAAAGCTGGCACCTTGAGTCCCCTTTAGTCTCCTCTCTCCACATGGCAGGATGAGTCTCCTAGGTCTAACTTGGCCCCCTGGGATCATGGGCTGCTCCCCACAGCTCATGCAGCGATGAACCCCGAGTGCCTGTGCAGCTGCCTTGTCTAGGCATGGCCCCTCTGCCCACCCACCAGCCCAGGGGCTGGGCAAAGAGGGTGGCTGGTGGCTCACAGCCAACATGCCAGACACACTCTCTGTGGCAGGGCACGGCTAGGGCAGGGGAGGAAGCTGAGGTGCTGGTGCCCATTGCAAGACTTTTATTGGTTTCTAGTCAGCGTCACTGAAGGGTTTGGGCTGGAGCCAGTGCTTGGGGCTCCCAGGGCTGGGAGGGTCAGGGGTGAGGGAGCTGCATGGGGTGCTGTGCACAGGGGAAGCCTCTATCACAGCCTAAAGCTGCAGCTTCCCTGCTGGGAGTGGGTGCAGGGAGGTCCATCCAGGCCAAATGCTCACCCCATGCCCACTGTGCCCACCCTGTGACATCCAGGAATACCTGCTTGGGATCCCCTCAAGGAAAAATGGAGCCAGCTCAAGTGGAAGAAAAGATCCTGGCAACAACTGTGTCTCCAGAAAGGGAGGCCCCTTCCCACAGAAGTGTCTGTGCAGCCGGCAGAGGGGAGGCTCAAAGGAAAAGTTGAAGCAGGTTCTGGGCCCAGTGTCAGGAGAGCTCAGCTGGAGGCGGGTCCGGGAGCTAAATCACATTGTCAAAGAGCTGCATGGACCGCATGATGTTTTCGTCCTGTGGGGAGGAGGTGGGAAGCAGTCAGGTTGGGTACAGAGCAGCAAGCTGGGAAGCTCCCCCCAGACCTGGCTTTACCCTCATGGCAGCTCTGACCAATGGGACAAGAACCTTAGGGATTATGTACAATTTTGAATCCCCTATGGGGATGCAGAGCTCTCTTCATCTGCTTAGGGATCCCAACACAGATACAGCTCCAAGAGCAAAGCCCCAGTCTTACCTCTGTCTGCCCTGCCTTGACCCCCTTTCTGCTGGGAAGGTGATAGGGGGCCTGAAGGTCCCTAAGTGACAGGGAGGTTGCCCAGCCCCAGACCAGTCACTGGTGGCTTTACCTTCTGGCAGGACTCCAGGAACTCTTCAATTGTCACCACGCCGTCCTTGTTTCGATCCATTTTCTACAGAGAAGCACAGCATGAGGTGCATGGCAGGGACAGCCCAAGACCCAGAGAGAGCCCAGCACCCTCTATCTGGGTCCCACAGGGGTACACAGGTCCCATACAGCACAACCCTGCCCCAGACAACCCAAAGCACCCAGAAAGACCAAGATGGTCTTTTGTCTCCCCAGCTCCAGCACAGTTCTGCTTTATCTCCAGTGTGGAGTGTTTGCTCCTACACCATGACAAATTTTGTGCAGCCACTGGCTCTGTGCTGGAGCTCTGCTTCCCTTGAACATGCTTATCTCACCTGGAAGAAGTTCTCCACATGTTCCCGGGGTGCTTCCTCCCTCATGGCTGGGTAGGTGTATTTGCCCATCATGTCATAGATGGACTTCATGATGTCCAGCATTTCCTGGAGGGAATGGGAGCAGGGTTGCAGGGTCATTACAGTGCTCTGCCTGATTCCCAACTCACATTCTTTTTCATCATGCTCCTGAAGGACCCGTGGGGTGCTCAGTTGTGTTCCTGACAGCTCTGTGCAGTGTGAGACCACATGTGTGCCTGCATGTGTGATGGAGCCCCAAAGCAACATGCCCCTGATGCACTCTCCACTCCAAAGACACACCAGTGCCAGAGAGCCAGAAGAAAACTGTTTGCAAAGCTGAGCTCAGTAAATATTGACCCTTTCAGTTCTCCTCCAGAGCTCAGCCAAATCCCCTAAGTCCTGCCCTCATCCCTGCCAGGCACAGACCTGTCCTGGCTCTGAGGACGAGCCCATAACCCCATCCCACCTCTTTGGTGATGCAGCCATCTTTGTTCAAATCGTAGAGGTTGAAAGCCCAGTTTAGGCGATCATCAATGGTGCCCCGCAGGATGATGGACAGCCCAGACACGAAGTCCTGCAAGAATGGACAATTCAGGCAGATGGGAATTACAGCTGCAAAGGATCTCATGGACATAGAGAGCACAGCCTTGCTTGTCCCTCCCACAGAGGGAGAACTCAGCCCCAAAGCAGATGTGCCCTGAGTCCGGGCTGACAAGGCAAAGTTGAGTATCCAAAAGAGCTTGGCGAAAATTGATCGCTTGTCCCCAAATACGTCCCATACTAGTCCCTTGGGTCCCAGAACTCAAGAGGACAATGTGTGTCAGGACCTGCTGTTCAGCCAAAGCCTGAACAAGACCCAGCCATGGCTGTGCCTGCCATTCTGGGTACCTACAAAACACTAGCCAGAAAATACAGAAAGTTCCATTTTTTTGTTGCTATTCACCTTTTTTTCCACTGCCTCTGGAAATTTTGTGATCCCCACTAGGCCCTGCAAAGTGCTCCATCTATCTGCAACAGTAACACTGCTCAGCCCCACCCTATGCTACCTGAGGGGACATGCCCACCCTGCCCCATTGCCACCCTTTCCACAGTCACATCTCACCTCAAAGCTGACGGAGCCATCATGGTCAGTATCAAAGGCGTTGAAGAGAAAGGTGGCATATGTGCTGGAGTCTGGGGGGAAGCAGACAGTATGAGGGGTGCTGTGTGAAATCCTGAAACTCATAGATGCCCCATGGAGACATTTATTCAGGGCAGGGAGAAGAGGACAGGGATGGGGACTCACCTCCCTGTGGGAAGAACTGTGAGTAGATCTGCTTGAAGTTTTCTTCATTGACGATGCCACTCGGGCACTCCTGCCACGGCAAGGCACAGTGTCACCTCCAGATTGCAGACAGGGGCTGAGAACTCCCCTAAATCCCTGTGGCTCCCTTGCCCTGCCCTCCAGCCCTGTGCTGCCTGGTGGGGCAGCTGGTAAGGCTGCTTGGAGCATCTCCCTGATTCTGTGGGCTGCACCCCTCACTGGAGGAGCTCTGCATCTCAGGCATCAAGAAAAGGGGCTCCCTGTATCCACAAGATGAAGCACAGGATCATGCCTCTTCACTGGGCTCCCTGGAGGTGGGATCAGGTCATAGCCTAATATAAACTTCCACCCCAAAGTCCTGAAAGCCTTTGCAAACCCTAAGCACTACTGGGTGTGACGCACTCTCTGAGGTGGACGTGGTAGTGGAGCAGGGGCTAGCAAAGCTGGTCGAGGGGTACTCACATTCTTGAAGCCTCGGTAGAGGACCTGCAGTTCTTTGCGGGTGAACTTGGTCTGCTCCTGGAGCTGCTCCAGCCCCTCAGGGCGGTGGCAGACGGTGGAGAGCTCAAACTCATCCTCAACGCTGTCTGCAAGGAACCCAGGGGAAGAGAGGGCAGCTGAGGCCAGCACCACCCTGCCCTGCCCCACCATGCCGGGATGCAGGAGAGGCACCTCCTGCAGCACACTGCATCCTCTCACACCTGCTCAGGGTGACATCTTTTGGATGCCCTGCTCAGCCAGAATGAAGTCTACACCAGCAGGGACACTCAGAGACACACTGGGGGCAAATCAACATCTGACGCTGGGCAACAGCTCCCCCAGCCTCCGGTACAGCCCAGGCTGTGCAGAAAGAGGGTGTGAAACTCCCCCAGTGCTGAGACACACACCAACCTCCCCACCCTTCTCTTCCCCCCCAGCACAGGATCTGTCCTGTGGAGCTGAGACCCTGGGCATCCCATGGGTCTGTGATGCACCAGGGCTCACGTTCAGCAGGAGAGCTGCCCTCCAGAACCCCCAGCCCCAGATGCCCCCTTGATCTTATCTAGATCCCATCCTGACCACTGTGCTCCCCTTCACTAATGGCTTACCACCATTAATGACCCCTGTCCACAACAGCCAGCACCCCCAGACCCCACGTCAACCAAGAGGGGCTGTGACCACATAGCAGGTATCTCCCCTCCATGGGGCAGATCAGCTCCTGCCTCTCTATACTCACCTCTTCTCCCAGGGGGGATCAGCTCACACTGCAGGGGCTCAGACTCACCAAGGGGCCGACACACCCAGTGTAGAGGGCAGAGGGCTCCAGGCAGCTCTGCACTCACTCCCTGCTCATCCCCTTTTACACCACCTCCCTGTCACCCCCCCTCCCCCAACACCTCCATCTCCAAGCCAACACTGAGCTTCAGGCAACAATCCCTCAGCCCTTAAACCCTTAAAAGTGCCGGGAGGGTCCTGCTGTCCCAGCCAGCAGCTCCAAAGCAGGTCTTGCTGTTGTGCATCCTGAGGGGGCCACTCCAGGGAGCTGGAAAGGGCCTGGGAGCAGGCAAAGACAGAGGTGGGTGCAGAGTCCAACAGACCGGACCCCTCCAAAGGGGCAGGACTGATCCTGACAGCCCCAAACCCAGGGCTGGCGTCCCCTTCCTGCAGGCAGGGCGAGGATGGAGGGCAGGCAGAGGCTACCGCTGGGGACACACACACCCAAATGCAAGAAGAAGCACTTGCTTTCGCTGAGCGAGGGGATGGATTTGGGCCGACAGCAGGGCAGCAGTTTGAGGAATCGCTGCTTCAGTGCTTTTTTAGTTTGACCTGGCGGGTTGCCTGGAAGAAAGAAGGAGTCACCAAGCAGAAGAGTTAACAGAGCAGCAGCCCCTGGTCCCAGCAGGCAGCAGGGCTCGGCTCCCGGCGCAGGGCGAGCAGGGCCAAAGGCAGCAGCACATGCAGCATGAGGGTGGAGGAGCAGGAAGGCAAAGCCCAGCCCAGGCTCTGCTTGGCCTTTTGGCTTCATCCCAGGACAAACCTGTCACTGGACCTTCTCTCCTTGGGAAGGATGGTGATGGCAAAGGAACAACCTTGCTGGGCTCCCCATACCCAGCACCTCTACTCCCCCTCACTGGAGCATGCTGAGGTGCAATGGAGACACCCAGCACCCTAGAGACCCAGGAGATGGCAGGACTAGACTCTGTCCTTTAGCCTTGTGGCCAAACACCTGCTCCTTGGGGACCCTCCCCTCCCTACCTGGCTTTGCAGGAAGGCAGGGCAGGATAGAGTCCCAGAAACAGCCCGTGGTCAAGCCATGGATTGCATCCTTCCCAGAGCTCAGGGCTGGCTTTGATCCTGCTGGCATTCAATGGCTGAATGTGAAGCATACACCAAACCCAGCCATGCAGCCCAGTCTGCAGCATGCACACTTGCCCCAGTGCAGCACTGGGACCTGACCCCAGGGACCTACTTTGAGACAACCAGAGGGGGAATGAGGCTCAGGGCTTTGCCTCAGCCACACTATGGGGCAAGATAAGGGGCTCCCCACATTGGCCTGGTCTAGGGCCATCGCTTCCAAGTAGCCCGGCATTAGTAGCAGGTCCTCTCATTGCAGAGTTCCTCTGCCACCCCCTATGAACTCATCCAGATCCCAGTGGCTTTGCTCAGCCCCATCTCTCCCAGCTGGTGCTGCCTCATGGCTGCACACCCCCTCCCTCCCTTCCCGCAGGGCCCTGCAGTGCCTCAAGCCAGCAAACTCAGCACAGAACTAACACCACAGTGGGAAGGGGAGGAAGAGCAGAGGATGAAGTCCGTGCTGGTCTCCAGCTTCCAAAAGGAGGCAAACAGCAGAGAGGGGCACCAAAAGGACGAAAGGTGCAAAGTCTCTTTGGTGCTCCGCTGACCGCATGTTAGCACCAAGTGCCTTGGACATTTGCAAGCAGCAAATGGTGACTATGAGTCCCAAGCCCTGTTTTTGGGGTTGTTTCTCTAGGGGGCTAGCAAGTGGGGCTTCTCTGGCAGCCTTCTCAGCCTTATGGGCCTAAGCTGAGCCCCAGGTGTTGGCGAAATGGTGCTGCATGATACCCGTCTCCAGGATAGGGACATGTTAGAGGACTGCTCTGTTAGGCAGGGCAGTCCTCGAGTGCTCACAGGCAGGACATGGGACCTTTTGAGCTCACACCAAGGCAACAGGCTGGGGCGGGCAGTTCCATCACTCTGGGGCAATGGAGAATGCTGGTCATTGTCACAGCAGGCTCCTGCCTTCTCTGAAGTTTGCAGGCAGGTGAAGAGAGAGGCTTTTTCTTTCCTAGAAGCTGGCATCAATTGTGCATAAAACACGGTTTTAACCCAGCTACTTTTCCAGGGTTTTAAGTTGCAGAGGTAAAGGGAAATTGCACCTTTCAGCCTTCCAAGGATGCTCTGGGTCCAGATCCCTTCAGCAGAGATGAGCTGTGGGAACAGCTTCACCCAGAGGCAAGGGATGGAGCAGTCAGAGAAACACTCAACACTAGGGTGGTGGACAAGGGAGGGAGCAGGGCAGGAGGGAAATCACACAGCAAGAGATGCAACAGAGAGTAAACTGTGGTTAGACTCACAGGGGCAGCAGGTATAGGCACGTGCAGTAGGTCAGGTCAGGTGCAAGTTACACTTTAGTTCGTTATAAAGAAGGAAAAAGAAAAAAAAATAATAAAGAACATGGGTGTTTTCTTAAGGAGGAAACCAAAGGGGGCCCAATTCCAGGGGCCCCAGGACTGGGGAGGGACCACGTTCAGCACATGCAGCTTAACAACAGGAAAGGGGTGACCAAGGCTGGGGTTTTGCTGTCCTGGCTTTGGTGCACTCAAGGGCTCTCTTGGGGAAGATGCACCATCCCCCTTCTGTCCCCAGCATCCAAACCACAGGTAAGTCTGGGGAATCCCTGGGCTCCCCCTTGCTGGGAAACAGCTCTGCCCAAAGATGGGAAATGGAGGCCAGCCATGTGCTGCCCCACTGAACACGCAGAACATGCGTAGCACAAAGACCTGTCCCTGCCAGCGACAGCTCCTCTTCCAGATGTCTCTCTGCCCTCCAACACTCTGCAAGAGCCGCCAAGCAGCTGGCACACACAAAAAAACAACAGAAAGGGCTAGCAGGGTTTTATCTGTGGTGGAAGGTCTGCCAGGTTAAGTGGCTTGTCACTTCCCATGCATCACTCCACAGCAGGAGCAGAGCAGCAGGATGATGCCCACCATTTGCAACTCCTGCAGGTTCCAGAGTGCCCCAGCAACTGACTTCCCCCAGACCTGCAGCCCCAGCAGGCAGCTGGTCTGTCAGCAACAGACCCAGCAAGGGAGAAGGGAAGGCAGGGGAGGAGAGAGCTGCCTTGGCCCTCCCTCTTCCTGCCCCAGCACCCTCCAGGATCTCTTGAGGCACCCAGGCTGCAGAAGAAGAAGAGGCCCAAGCAGCTGCCCAAAGAACTTAGGGGTCATGTCTCACCCCAGGGTATCCCTGCACCTACACAGCCTGGCATGGGGACCCCTCAGCACTGGAAACTGCAGAGGACAATCCCTCTGCCCCACCCCAATCCATCAAACCTGCCCCTCAGCAGTGCCCCACCTTGTATGCACCCATAGCATGGTATAAGTGGTATGAGGAACTCCTAGCCTCGGATCTCAGCCTTCTCTGCTGATCACCTCCACTGACACCTGCCACTCTCACCTCTTTCCTCTTCCCGGGGGAACATCTGCAGCTCTCCACAGGAGCAAGCAAGTCACAGCCACATGCAAGATCCATGACATATGGTGGAACTGTAGCTGAGGGCTCCCAGCCCTGGGTACCTTTCTTGTTGTTGGAAGGAATCATACCCTACTCTGCTCCAAGGTGCTGCCTGGAGGGAGGGCAGCCCAGTGGAACAGCCAGACAGGCTCCCCACAGCCCACCCAGAGCCCTACCCTGTGGGCTGCACTGGCAGAGTGGTTATTATAAAATATCTTTGTGCTATTTTTCTACATCTCTCTCACCTAAAAGCTACTTTGTTATCTGGCCACCCCCTGCTCCAGTAACACATCAAGCCCCAGGTACCCATGGGCAATGAGATATTTTGCTCTGTCCCAGGGAGGGGATCCTGCAGCATGGCTAGCATGTGGGAAATCTTACTGACTATTCTATGGGGAGCACAACCCCTCAGAGCCCTGGCCAGGGAATCTCTATTGCCACCTGTCCTCAGTTCTGGGGTCTAATCCTTCCCCTTGCAGTGAAGAGGTGAAGGAGACACTACTGAGTTCCCACAGCACTCTGCAGCCCAGCACAACCCTGTGCTAGAGAGCCTTGAGCTGGCTCCAAACCCTCCTCTCCCATTGGACTCCAAGGTTTCATCCTCCACCAGCAGAGCAGGGCTACAGAGAAGGGCTGTCCCAACAGTCTCATTTGCCTTCCAGCTTTATTACTTTTTCTCCACCCTGCAATTTCCTCACCTCCCTGTGGTTGAGCAATCCCCCTGCCCCTCCATCCACTGGCTCAGAGCCTGTCTCTGGGGCAGGATGCAGCAGAGTGGGGTTCCTGCTCCATGTCCAGCCGAGTCCCCTTTCTCCCCTATCCAGGCACATCAGCAACAGAGAGAGCCAGGCCAGAGGGAATTAGGAGGGAAGCAATGTGAAAAGTGATTAACATGAGGCCGGAGGGAGAAAAGATTCAACAAGCTAATTATGTCTGACTAGGTTGAGCAGGAGATGACACCACACAGTGGCAGAGCCAGCAGGGCATACGCTGTGGGCACTGTGCTCCTTGGGGAGCTCGGTACCCTACCTTGGCCCCAGCCACAGGGTCACAGCCCAGGGGACACAGGGCCAGGTTCCCTTCTCCATGAGCTTCATACCCTCCAGGCAGGGGGAGACAGCACAGTGCAGCCCATCCCATGCCCACAGTGATGACCATGACTAATATCCTAAGGTGAAGAGGACATGGAAGATGCTCCACAGAGGGCAGGATAGAGTCCCCAGGACACCTTCTTCTCCAAAACCCCAGTGCTGGCAGGATGTTGCCCATCTACAGCATGCCTCAGTGTGTACAGTTATGCCAAGATCCAAACTCAGAGCCTGGCCATGGCCACCATCCACCTCTGTGGCTTCCCTCCCACTTTGCAAGTCCTCACTATGAGCAAGCAGGTCTCTCCTGATTCATCCACCAGACCCTGTCCAGCTCTTGAAAAGGAAAGGCAAGGGTTAAACCCATTGCACATGGTGCACCCCAGACCAGGGAACTCCAGACTTCAACCTGGAGCATGCACAACTATTCCAGGCTGGATTTCAATGCTCAGATACCTGCCCCACCTGCAGCCAGTTTGCCTTGACCTCTCAGGTCTGCCAAACCCACCAGGTTGGATGGTGCCCTGAGCCAGGGGACCCCTGACACTGCATCCCAAAGGGCCAGTCCCTCCTGCAGACAAGACACCATCCTCCTGCCAAAGTGGCTCCTGGAAAGCAGGAGGAAAGCAGGGCTTGGCATGGGCTTCACTCTCACCAATGCAGTGGGAATGCTTATTTTCTCTGCTCTCTGAAAGGACTCTTGCCCTCAGCCATGCACCCAGGAGGTGACTATGCTGCTTGCTGCCACCACCCTTCTGCCTGGCATCCTTTGGTGTGGCAGTGGCACCCTGGCAGGCTACTCCTCCATTTCTCCCCAGCCACTGGATCAATTTGGCACTCTCCCCAACACTACTCCCCACTCTGCATCTTCAGCAGCAGGAGCCCTCAGGAAGGCAGGGGCCAACACACCCCATGCCAGGGCTGTTCCAAGACACCCCCAATCCTTCCTGCCCCATGCATGGACCCTGACCCAATTGAGGCAGGGACAGCCCCGTCAGCCCCAGGCAGGCACCAGTTATCCTACTGACAGCAATCTGCAGCTTCATCTAATATTCATCTGAGGCCTGTCTCTGTGGGCATCTCTCCTGTCTTTTACCTCCCGCCCATCCCTCCTTCCAGACGGGACTGATTGCTCTGCGCTGAATTATTGATGCTACGCTTCAGGAGCCAAAATCAATAGCGCTTTTCTTTGCCTGCCCCTTGACAAGTGCTTGGCCAAAGCAGGCTCTAAGCAGGGGACTGGGAGTCCCCCAGGCAGCTCTGCAGAGCTTGGGCACCTCTGCCAGGAGGTGCTGGGGCTGGACACAGGCATGGTGGCACAGGGCAGTGGTGGGGTGACATGGACTGTCAGTGATTAACCATCTGGTAAACAACACTGGCTCCAGCATTGATCGCCCCTGCAGCACAGCACAGCCACGGGAGATTCTCTGCCGCTGCTGCCAGACAGTGGCTTGTGCCATGCCACTGAGGCTGCAGCAGGGTCCACAGGGGGACAGTGCTAAAGGGATAGGGTGAAGGGGTACAGACAACTGGTGACCCTCTCCGAATCCTTGCTCTGAGAAGGGCCAGCTCCATATGGAAGATGGGTTGCTCAGGGCCTCATCCAGCTGAACCTACCAAGCCTGAAGTTCCCCAGTTGTACTCCTCCCCTCTGAAGTTCCCCCAGAAGCAGATAGCATCTTGCTGAAAGATACTCCGCCTGAACTCTTCCTCAGGGCTGGGGCATTTTTCTGGTCTTCTCTGGAGATGCTCCATCCCCAGCCCATCACTGTGGTGGCACAACACCTCTCAGCACAACCCATCCCTGAGACACCACCAGCACAACATGGGCAGAGAAACAGCTGCAGCTGGGACTGGCATGGATGGGGCAGATCAAGAGCAGACACGGAGCAGCAGCTGGGGCAGGGGAAGCATGGCAGGCAGTACTGATGGCTCTGGAATGGGTGGCAGGGCCCTGAGTCCATTAGCAGACTCAAGCCATTAGTGTACAGTTTCAGGTTCTTTGTAGTCCCTGAGCTGTCACTGACAGCCCAGGCATGGCTGGTAAACAACCCTCAGAGGGGATTCAGCATTTCAGAAGACGCTGATTGGGACCTTCCCCAGAGATGAGTCTCCTACCTGCTGCCTCCTGAGATGAAGGGGTGACTCACACAGCAACATCTCACCTCATCCCAACATGCAGCTGCTCCCCATATAATGCCCAGGGCTTAGCTCAACCTCAGCCAATTTCTGTCCATCAAGCAACACAATTCCCTCCTCTCCTGGCACCTGCTGATGCCAGCAGCAATTGCTGCCAATCCAGGGCACCTGGGTTCTGCTTCCACCACCACAGCTGGGGCAAAGCTCCAGCCAGGCTAGAGAGACCCCACAGCTCCCCAGGGGAGTGGAGAAAGGGACTGGAGAGGTTGTGCCTCTCCACACTGCATGGTGACACCATATCCTCCTGGGTACAAGAGCAGACTGGCAGCAAGGCTTGTACCTTATGGGAGACAGACATGCCACTGTTCAATCCAGTCCCCTCTGGAGAGGTGTCAGCTGATGGGTTCAAGGCTGGCACCCCATCTCCCACCCTGGCCCAGGCCAATGCAAAGACACTTGCAGTAGAACAAGGAGCTTGTCCCAGGGGACAGAAGAGCAGGGCTCAGACAAGGAGTGGACACACAGGCCAAGGTGTGGCCCCTGCCTCATCCTGTGCCCCACAGTGGAGCTGCTGCCAAGGCCGAGGGAGCTGCTTGTCTCCCTCCTCTACACCATATAGAGCAGCCACAACCAATGCCACTGATGTTGATCCAAAGCTTCAAGCAGCTGCACAGGGAAGCAAAAACAAGGGGAGGGTTGAAAAGCAGAGTCTGGGGGAGGCATCCCCCAGATCACCAGTAGAACTGGAGAGGAAGGGTCCAATCTGGGCACAGGTAGCCTGCCCCCCACCCAGGGCTCACAGGCAGGATGCCTGGGGGTTACCTCAGCCCCTGCCTTTTTTCCTCCTGGCATGAGACACTTCGGAGCACTGCTGCTGGAGCACAGGGCAAAGCAAGTAAACCACAAGGAAAGCTTTCCTGCCCTGCAAGTTGGTTCTCAGGCCCAGAGAGAGAGTCCCTCATATGCCCCCTCTGTCCCCACCCACAGGCATGGCCAATCCACAGGTCCAGCCCAGGGGTGCTGTCCATGGGTGACCCTACATGGTGCATACCCTGATGTCCAGAGCTGAGTAGGCTGCAGCATCTTTCACATGGGGTCTTCAGGCATGAACAGGGTCTGGGCAAGTCTAAAGAGAACTTTCATGCAACCACCACCCCTAAGAGTCCAGGGAGCACCCACACAAGCAGTCCTGACCTCCCTCCCACCAGGCATAGAGTCCCCCAGGCAGATCTGCGCTTCACCAAGTGTGCCCCACACACATTGCTCAGCACTTACATGGCCCATCCCCAGCCAGGCCACATTCCCTGTGTCTCCTTACCCTGCCCAAGGGGTCCTGGGGAGAGCCAGGAGCAGGGCGAGCAGCAGCCACTCATTCTGCCCATGTCAGACTGCTCTGCCGACTGCTGCTGTCCGACACGTCATGTTAAGCATGAGATAACCATGGACCCTGGGGACACCTTGCTCCTTGTAGAGGTGCTGGAAAATGCTGTGGTGCTCACATGCACACTCATACACCGTCCTAAGCCACAGCACCCCAGCACACATTAAAGTCACCACCATGCCCCAGATATGCTGCCACCACTATCCCCTCTTCGCATCCCCAGCCATCTGGACCTTGCACAGAGCAGGCAGGACACTGCTCCTTGCACTAGGAACCCCCTGCTCACCCCAACAAGCAACAGATGGACACATGTTCTGCTCTCCTGCAGATGCAGCAGCTTCAGAGCATACTTGGGGACAGCTCCATACACCCACCACCTGCTCCCCATGTCCACAGAAGAGCCAGCACTGCCCACACCCATTACCTTCCAAGGACACGGGCTCGAAGAGGCCAAATTGCTCCAGCACCTTGACGAAGAGGACCAAGACCACCAGCACTGCGATCATCTCAAGGCCTTCCAGGTTCATGGTGGGGGTTTCTCATGACC
>JANHGL010013990.1:0-13991 GCA_024611195.1 Ceyx melanurus | reverse complement strand
GGAGCGGGGCTGGGGGCCGGGGCTGGGGGCCGGGGCTGGGGGCCGGGGGATTCCCAGCCGCTGCTCGCTGAGCCTGCGGGGACGGGGGGATTAAGGGCAGGGCTGGAGGAGGAGGAGGCTGCTGGAAAGGGATGCTGCTCACCCTCATTCCCCACGTCATTTAAAAATACTCCTAGGAAAGACTGTTGTAACACAAGGTTTAAATAAGCATTTAATTAGGATTCCATTAGTATTAATATTGCTTTCAATTCCAAAAAAGTTAATTTCCACTTCTTTGCAGATATCTCAAATTACAATATTAACTTCATACAAAATGAGCAATTAAGCAAACACCATTATTTCACATTTTACATTCTTCAAAAAATACAAATTCATATTTACTTTTTTTTTTCTTTTGAGTTTTGGAGATGCTCTTCCTTTGGAAGTACTGTACCTGTAACTAACATCTTCACGCTGCTCAATGTAAGCACATTGTTCCCATGGTTCAGTTAAATTAATTCCTTTATATCGCACACACATTCGTCAGAAACTGGGGTTCTGTTCCTTTGTCATCTCCACGACACCGCGCCGCTGCCCGCCCCACAGTCCCGCACACAACCGGCCAGAGAGTCCCGCACACAACTGGCCAGAAAGTCCCGCACACAACTGACCTGTGCCCGAGACCCCCGCACACAACCGACCGCACCCAGCCCGACACCCCTGCCAGCTGCACCCGCAACCAGGCTGCCCCTCCAGCCGGGACAGGGCTGTGGCTCAGGGGGGACACCGAGCTACCCCGCGAGGAACCAGCTACTGCAACAGCCCCCTAGCTTGTGCTGGAAAAAGATCCTATGAAAAAAATCCCTCTTAAGAAAAAGTAGAAACTGTTTAATTTGAGAAAGTGTACGCTGCATAACGAACCAAATTTTGGCCAGCTTGCACACCACCGAAAGCATGGTGTGGGATTTCTAACTAGTTCCAAGAACACACACACTTAGACTATGAACACTACCACATAAATATCCAGTTTAATTTGCATTTCTCAGTGCAGACACGGAATCAGCTCCTAGAACAGAAGGGACACACCAAGACGAGACACAGGAAGGTGAAACTCAGCCCTGTCCATGAGCATTGGCTACAGGTCACGTATAAAAACCCGACCTTGCTTTCAAAATATCACAGAAAAAATAGTGTACAGTTAGAAACTATGCAATCGGAAATCTGGGGGGTCATTAGAGACAGCATTTCTTTTTTAATTATTTTTTTGCCTTACAGTCCAGATTGACTCGTCTCCATTCTGCCCAGCTAGCTCAGACCACCCACACCAAGGGCTTCCCACCAAGGATCTCAAAGCATTTGACAGAGACAAGATCACTGTCCTGACAGGGAGGAAACTGAGGCACAGACACCAGAGACTCGCCCAGGCTTTCTGAGCCAGGAGGCAGCAGCACCCAGAACACCCAGTGCCCATCTGCCCCACACCACAGACCTGGCTGCCTCTCCTGTCACCAGCTCAGCCTCCCACCTCCGACACCCTGAACCCGGCAGCTCCGGAGCCAGGACAGCTGCGGGCACAGCTGCGGGCACACCCCGGCTGCAGAGCCCAGTCCTCCATCAGGTAAGGCAGGGAACGACACCAAAACCCATCTCCAAGGCTCCGCACGCCCGCCCCGCTGTCCCGGCTCCCGCGGCAGGGCAGAGAGGGGACGGGGACGGGACGAGCGGCCCCGGGGAGCGCAGCCCAGCGGCCCCCGACAGCCCCCGGCAGCGCCCTGGGGCTCGCTGCTGCGGGGGGATTTGCATAGATCGGAGCTGCGGGAGCTCCTGCAGGAGGCGGGCAGACAGACAGACAGACAGACCGAACACGTGGGACGACGATCCTTAGCGACAAGTATTGCACCAAGTTAAGTGCTCATCTTTGCACACCCCTGTTAACTTTTACTCAGAGCAAAAATAAACTTTGTGAAAGTATATACAAAAGAAATTGCAGCAATTGGGTTAAAGACAAAATAACCTAAAGTGCATCTCGGATACCGGAGTGAGGCTCTGTGGCACCCTCAGCATGGCACCAGTGCCCAGTTCGTACTCTGTTTCAGTATAATTCAGTACCAGCAATTCAGCTCTGCTGATTTCCATCCCTCCACCACCTACAGGCATGATAAGCAACTTCTGCAGCCTCCAGCTGCCAGTGCCAAACCACTGCCTGGCACCAGAGCTGCCAGTGCCAAACCACTGCCTGGCACCAGAGCTGCCAGTGTCTCACTCTGACCCATTAAGTGCCCCCAGCCAGGTCAGAGGTGAATCCCCTCAAGCCCAGGACACAGGACCCACAGCAGTGCAGCTCTGCTCTCTGGCTGGGAACTGGCTCCTGAAATGCAGGTTTTGCAGAGGGAGGGCACACTGCTCTAAGGCTGCAGCACACTGGCCCCTCTATGGGAGTCCCACAGCTCACCAGACCACCAGTAAAAACTCCCCAGTAAGCTAAATGCTGGGGCCATACGGGGAGAACAGAAAACCCTCAGGGCCCTGCTGCATTTGTCCTCTCCTGCCAGCTGCTCACAGACCTCTGCCCATCCCAGCACTGTAGGGACCACCCTGCAGCAGTGTTTGCCCAGGGAACACACCAGAGATGCACTCTGCAGCACCCTGCAGACACCTGCTCAGAGCGGGTGGGACACAGCCCCTGTGCCCACAGAACCACCTCCTCTGCCTCCTCACAGCTCTAATGGCAAACCCAAGCACCCGAAAGTCAGCATAAAAGTGGAACACATTCTTGTA
Organism: Ceyx melanurus; assembly: GCA_024611195.1. Lineage (NCBI taxonomy): Eukaryota > Metazoa > Chordata > Aves > Coraciiformes > Alcedinidae > Ceyx > Ceyx melanurus. The sequence goes on along the minus strand of JANHGL010013990.1, from coordinate 11,234 downwards.
ATAGAAGACACCAACAGCAACCAGCAGCTGTGAGAGCAGCAAGTTGGCCCCTGACACCCGCTCAGCACCACACCGCTGCCAACACCACCCTCACTAGCTGCTGATCCCAAAGCCTTTGGTAGATTATTCTGTCCATTTCAGTCACAAAGGAGTTCCTAAAGATGCCATCTCATTCAAACAGACTCATCTTTCAGGTGGATTAAGTCAAGAATAGCAAAAGTAACATGGAAAAAAAGCCTCCCTTGAAGGATGTAAAGACTGAAGAAGCTGCTGAATCCCCTGGCTGCCACATTCAGGCCACAACACCCTTGTCCCCATCAGAGAACACCCCTCAACTCCAGGGGAATGTGCCTGCTCCTGCACCAGCAGCCTCTCACACCCCCTCACACTCAGCCTCCGCTGCACCACGGGAAGGGCACTAGACCCCTCACAGTGGCCAGTGCCCCAGGAGACCCCCAGCAGCTCCAGGCACAGCTTGTTCTCCTCCAGAGCAGAGCTCAGTGCAAGAGCTGGCAGAAGACTCATCCCCACCAGGACAGCCTCAACCACGGGGGCTTGAGACCATTTCTTCTGTGATCAGAGTGTCTCTTGCTGCTGTGCAGCCCAACTGTAGGAGAAAAGCAAAGGGGGGTCACCATCCCACTGCTCTCTGGGGTTACCGCTGCAAGAACAAGCCATAGAATGCTCTGTTAATCCCTATTTCATGGATGAAACCTTATTGCTGCAGGACCCACCTCCCTGCTGTGGCAGCACTGCACAGCACTGCACCCCGTGCCAACACACCCAAGAGGAAACAGAGAGGACCCAGCTCAGGAGCTGTGCCCAAGCTCCTCAAGAGATTCCCAGCAGAGCACCTGCCCGAGCAGAGCCACACGACTTCCCGAGCACACAGAGCTTTCTGCAGCCTCTCCTCCTCCTCACCAGCCCCAGCAGCATGCAGCTCTACCCTCCTGCACATAGCAACTGGCTGAAGAGTGGCTCCCCTCACCCTGCCTCCACATCCACACGGCTCCTCCTGAGCCTGTCCCTCCTGAGCCTGTCCCAGCTGAGCCTGACAGCAGGCTCCTCCTGAGCCTGTCCCAGCTGAGCCTGTCCCAGCTGAGCCTGACAGCAGGCTCAGCAGGACTACACAGAGCGTATCAGCAGAGGGCTCATCCTGCCCACCCTGGGAGCTCTCCCAGCAGGTACAGTGAGAGATCCCCAGACACTGCAGCCTGTGTTCCTGCACTTAGTGTGCAGACCTCACGGGAACTGGCTTTCAGTCACTGTCTCTGTGTCTCCCTAATGACAACACTGTAAACTGAATAAAGACTATTTCATATTCTTTAACATAAAAAGACTGACAGCCAAAGCCAGAAAGATGGATAACACACTATAAAATTACATCTTTTAAAATAATGCAGCATAAATAAACCATTTAGAATGAGACTGCATTTATTGCAACATTACAGGCTTTTTGGTGGAAGGGGGGGTTGTGTTTTATTTACCCTGAGTAGGTTAGAATATACTTTCAGTTTGATATGAAAAACTACTATGTTGTGTAACATCTTTTAGTCAAGAAATAGCCCCGTGCACAGAAAGCTGGCATTGCATTAGGTTGGAGGCAGATTCAGGCAGAAATTATATAGCTTAACAGGAAAAAAAAAAAAAAAAGCATTTCTATGGACAGCTGAAGGATGTTCTCACTGAATCCAAACTGAATTTATCTGGAATCATATCGAAAATTTCCCTAGAGTTGTTCTTGACAAAAGATACGAGTAACCAGCAAAGGCACCATGCTCCTGATTAAACAGGGGGTTAAAAGGATGACTTGTTTCTGAACAGAGCCAAATAAATCAAAAGAGCAGCAGGCACCAATCTGACCACATCTGGGACTCACTGCATCCTTCCAAGACAGGCAAAGAAAGCAGGCTCCTAAGCCTGCACAAGATGGGGCTCAGGTTGTATTTCCATGTTGTGAATCAGTGTCTGCCACCACACTTGTAAATCCTAATGAAATCAATGAACGTATCTCCCAGGAGCACAAGGTACTTGTGCTCCCCTGAAATGAACTCCCTAGAGGTTTCTGCAGGCTCTAGGAATGGTGTTAGTACAAAGCAAACCCAGGCACCAGCTCCCAGCTCAGAGATGTGACAATCACATTCCAATAAAATCGCAAATAAATCACCTTCTACAATAATGCCATTTTCTACCACAGCAGAATTCCTTTCCTGGGCTCCCCTCATAGTGCATGGTTAGTATCAGACATAAGAGACATAAGAAAATTCAGACCCAAGGAGTTGTAACAAAGACCCACTCGCTGCCAGTACCTTAATCCCAAACACAAGAGATGTGCAATTGGAGACAAACTATCCCCCCCCCCCTTAATATCATTTTTGCACACGAGTAACCTTAACTTCTGTGTTCACATATGACAAGCAAAAGTGACAGACAGTGCAGCCAAAACAGTTCATATATAACTTAGCTTTTTTCTTTTTTTTTTTTCTTTTTTTTTACCTTTTTTTAGATAGATTCTCAAAGATGGATGTACCTGGGATGTGACTAAGATGACATCTGTGAAGCAGAAATAAGCCACAGAACTTCCACAGAGGAAGGAAAACGAATCGATCCTTCAGTTTCTGCTTCTAAGAAGAGGGTTTTACCCTCCGGGTGCAAAGGAAAATCTGGAACATCTTCACTTGGAGAAGCTGCTATTCAAACCAATTTCCTCCTCCCCCTGCAGTAGTGCTTCGATTGGGATGAGATTGGAGGGGGTCGGGGGGCTCTGGAGGGACAGGAAGTCGGACACGTCCATGGCACTTAGCGTTTCAGTCTGTGAGCTGGAAGGGTTCACTATCTGACTGCTCTGCCCGCCCGAAGGGCAAGGGGAAGAGGAAGGGAAGGTCTGAGGCTGCAGCTGAGGAGCTGGCTGCTCCAAACCTTTTGATTCTGGTGAGGAACATTCCTTCTTGACGGTGGCTTTGTCCTTGGCAGAGTCTCGGCAGGCACACTGGCACTGGCAGGCCTCCTCCTGCTTTATGATGATGACAGGAACACTGAGACCAATCTGCTGAACAGGGCTTCCTGAAGGTGAAACAAAGACAAAACACAACAGAACTACATAATTTCACAGCAGGGAGAGACAAATGATCTTTGTTGCGTCAGGCCAGGGCCCCTTGCAGCAGAGATTGCCTGTGCCTTTGCTCAGGCACAATCAGCACCTCCAGCAGATGATCAATATGATGACAGTGGCAGGCAGTCTCTGCTGATGAGCAACCTGTTGAGCCTGAACCCAGCCATTACAAATCTACATTTTTTACACAGCACAGCATGTCTCTTCTCTCACAAACATTGTACCTTTTGCAGCAAAAAAATCCAATAGAAAGTGGCAATCAAAGTGCCTGTGCTGCTGGGTGTGATGGGCACACCCATGCAGATGGTACAGCACTGCACCAGCAATTCCACACCCTGAACATTTTCCTGCTCATTTTCCCTACTCTGATTTCCCCCCATCTTGCTTCTCATGCCTCCTCCTCACTCTTCCTATGCCACTCCCTTTCTTTTTTAGAACTGAAGTTTTAAACTGGTGTGACCTCTCTTGGCTCTGATTCATCTCTGCAATGTAATTATACAGTTGTGTATTATTTTGATGAATCTTACTAAAAGTGCTTACCAAAAACAATTGCTACACATAATGAAGATGAATAGTTTACTATTGGTTTCATGTCTTCAATTAAATGGAAAAAAAAAAAAAAAAGCATTTCTGCCTTTTGCTATTCTGGGTAAGTTCCATTAAAAGATCATTTTTATGAGTATGATCTAATCTGCAAATCTCATCATCTGTGTTGGAGAAACTTTGATGGGACAGATCTCAGCACACATTGGTGAGTCTGCAGCAGAGTGCATTTAAACCTCAGGAAGGTAAAAAAGTGAAAGGATTTTCTTCAGCATTTCTGCAAGCAGCAAAATCACCCAAATGCTAGTCCAGCTAACAGAGGGACAGACAGACAGACAGACAGACAGAGAGCAAGTTCAGTGTAAATCTTACCTGTGTTGCCAGCTACTGGTAGCGCAGTGGTAAAAAAAACCTTTTCTACTACTTTTGGAACTTGTGGCTTTAAAAAAGAACAAACATACACATAAAGAAAACCAAGTGTGAGCTGATTGTACAGAAATCTCCATTGTTCATACTCTAAACAGCTGCAATCAAAAGAAACAGCTACACACATAATCTGACAACACACAGGGAAACTCAACATTAAAAATGATTACATTTAGCAGGGCTCTGTGCTCTGTGCTGGCTACCCCAAAACTGAGAGCATTAGTCCAGCCACTCTCCACACTACATCCCTCATAATACAGCTTGTTTTTAGTAACTGAATTACTGCATTCTTCAAGAACTGCTGTGCTGCTCACACTGCTTGTACCTGCAGCACCCACTGCTGACCACTGGCAGGTGAGAAAGTGGCACCACTAAAGATAAAACCCTTGAAGCCTCAGCTACCCAGATTTCCTGGAGAACCAAAACCATTCTGTTTTCCCAGAAAACTTTTCATTATCTTTATCAGGCTAAATTAGGAAGAGACAGAGATTAGAAAATGCCTACACACAAACTTTACAGGGTCTTTTGCACTTGTCAATATTAATAGATTAAGTCCCACATACATAAACCAAGCTGGTACCTGCTGGGAGAAGTCTGCCACTGGGGAAAAGACAACAGCAAGATTTTCCTGCACCCTGCATTTCCCTACCTACTTTCTATTTATTTCTCTACCTCTTTTGGGAGCTGCACTGGCAACATGCTTGTACATATTAACCTGATAAACAGGCACAGTACTGCACCCTGGTTTGTGTCAGTGTTATGGGTCTGATCCTGTTCCCTTTCAAAAGCAGGGACTCCAGAAGCAAGAAAGAGGATGGTCCGAACAGATTCCAAGCCCTGCTGGACACACTAACCATTTGTTCTTGGCTTTGTGGAGAACCAGTGGCACCATTTAAGATCCATTGTAGGTTCTGCTCTCCCATGACAATGCTGGACTGCAGAATAGCAGTGCTCTGAGAAGGAGTAATTGTGATCGTCGGGTTACTGGTCAGAACAGAGTTTGCCCCAACAGGCACAGTCTGAACTACAGCTGGCAGGGGCTCAGTGGCACTTGATGCTGTCGGGGCAGGTGCCCCAGCCACCACTGACAGTCCTTGTACAATGGGCTGTGGCGCTGGCTGCAGGAAGTCTTGGTGACTGGCTGCAAACTGTGTGCTGTGAGGAACAGGCACTTCTGGGGATTGTAAAACAGTTGCAGGGTTTCCAAACGCAGCTGGCTGTGAGCTGGTTCCTATGGAGGAGGGAGCAGCAGGGGCTGCTGAGGCTTGCAGTGCTGACTGTGGAGGCTCAGAGATGCCAAGCTGCAGTACCAGTGGGAGAGACAGCGATGCCGAGTCCCCGGCGGAAGGCGCGGCAGCGGCGGCCGAGTCGGTGTCACCGTTAAATCCTTCAATCAAGGCAGCTGCCAAAGGAAACAGAAGACAGAAATACATCAGCTCTTGCAAGAGCTGAGTAAAGTACCCTTCCAATTCACTTATCAGCTAGCTGAAGGATTTCTCCTATGCAGAGCCACCTTCCCAGCTTCAGACTAGTGACCAAACCCACCTAACACGAGACCATCAACTCTAAGCATAGTCAGGCAGCTGGGACCACCGAGTCCTGCACAAAGATGATCAGCCCCGTGCACTCTGAGGGCTTGTGCAGCTGCCTCACAACAGAAGGGTTTCCAGAAGGCTCGTGCAGGAAGCCAAGAGCAGGCTCGCCAGCACTGCTCGACTGCAAACACCGGGTCAGCTCTGCCCTCTGTGCACACAGCACGTTGCAACACCAAAGGATTTCAACACCAAAGGGCACGTTCTGTCTCCTGCTTTGAGTTATGTGGGCAAGCTCAGTGGCAGTAACTTTCAGTCTGAAATGCTGAATCAAGTGCATGCAAAACACTGTCCAAAAGCTCCCTTAAAACAACACAGCTGCAGCTCCTACCCGTCTGCTGAGAGTCGTCCTGATTTGCACTAGGATCTGGGCTCTGAAACATCGACTCGAAGATGCTTGCTGGTGAGATTGTGCTAAGGTCCTGTCCATGGGTCTGGCAAAGAGCAAACAAAGAGGAGGACATCAGATAGTGATACATCTCAGGTCTCCAGCCAAGCAGCACTGCAGATTTTGGAGGAAAACCCCTCTCTTTCACTCAGTTGTTCTGCTTTTAGACAGAAATATTTTTTTGTTGTTCCAACATTCCAAAAAGAAGAGCAATAGTAAGTCATATTTACAGGCTCAAACATAGACCTTGTTGCAAAGAGAAAGCCTCATGCAAACTGCCACAAGGCACACAAAACAGCAGTGTTCAGAACATCCAAACCAGTTCTACCCCAGATCAGTTTTCTGTGAAAGAGTGAGCCCTCCCTGCCCAGAGACAGAGCACACTGCAGGCCTGGGCCAGCCACAGAGCCACCAGCCATGGGCTGGGCTCTTGCTGACCCAACCAGCACATTGCCAGAAAATAGCCAAGCTCAGATCAGGGATGAGGCAGCTCAAGGACAGTAACTCACTGGATTCGAGTTCTCCCGCAGTTCTGAATCTGTGGAGATGAGGCTCAAGTCACTCAGACAGAGGGAGTGGCTTGTATCCTGTCAAGACAAAAAAGAAATTCAGCTATATATTTAAAAAATAGTCAGAACTGCCTTAAATTACTTCAGACAGTCCATACAATTCTGCCCACACTCAGGTTTCTTTCAACCCGTGTGTGGCCCAGGTCTGAGATCAATATTGCTCAGAAAAAGGGCATGTGGTGGCTACCAGGATTCTTAACACACTTTTCACCTTGCTTAGAAAAATTAAATCATCTATAATTTTAAATTAGCACAGGACAAACAAGCCTATAAAAAACAAAAGTGCTGCTTACCTCGGATACATTGTTATTGGGAAGTGCATTGTAGGAATGTCCTTTCTCATGACCTTTCATGTGACTCTTGAGACTGTACTGGGTACTAAAAGTCTTCTCACAGCCATTACTGGGGCAGAAGAAGGGCTTCTCCCCTGCAGATAGACAAAACACATGTAACAAACTTACAAACATTATACCAGACACACACTTTTAAAGCACCTAGGAGAGAATAACATTTCATACAAACAAAATTTTTTCCTGGCACTTGGCATGATCAGTGTCTTGTGAGTCTGGCAGATACTTCCTTCCATTTCACCACATGAGCTGGCACACAGAACACAGCACCTTACTGGTATGTTTGTGAAACATGGTAATGAAATTCAAGACCTGTGAAGCACAGGTGGAATACTGGGGATGGTCCTGGCCCAGGCACAGGACTTAAGCTTCAGGAGGTTCAGCTGGACACACTCCTGCAGCCTGCCCAGGTCCCCTGGATGGCAGCCCATCCCTCCAACACATCAATCACACCACTCACTTGGTGTCACCCACACATTATACAAGTATACTAGGATTCTGAAAGCTTGTATAAACTGAATAAGCTCAGAAAAAGAACAAATAAGTCCTTTGGACTTACCTGTATGTGTCCTAACGTGTGTTTTAAGGTGGTGGCTTGCAGCAAAAGCCTTTCCACAGCCGTCGTGCTCACACCTGAATGGGGCATCACAGAAGGGTCAGCATCAGGCTCCTCTGCTGCACTAGTTACCACCTCAGGCCACACTGTAGCAGACACTGAAGAGTAGGCCTAGTGCCATTCTGTATTATAACCAGGGACCTCCCCACAGCTGTTCTGCTTCCTACAGACCACAGCAGGGCTCTGAATAGGGCTTGGAAAGGTGAGCATGAAGTCAGCATTTGGGGGTCCCCCTCCGTGGCATAAGCACTGCATCACAGCACAGAAGCAGCAACACAGCTACTCTAAAACAGCTTAACTGTGATGACAGCCACTTCACCCACTCTTCCAGGCAATGGAGGGAGTTCTAGAACACATACACTCAAACCTCAGCTGCCTTTACTTGTTCCTCATGAGAACACCTCACCCAGGACAGCAGCAGCCACCTTTGGCACAGGCAGCCCATGATGTAGGGCCAGAGAGCAGGAGTGCAGCAGCAACTCACCGAAATGGCTTTTCTCCTGTGTGTGTCCGAATGTGCTTCCGCAGGTCGCTGTGCGTCGTGAAGTACTTACTGCAGCCTTCTGATTCACAGTTAAATGTCTTCCCTGTGTGAAGCCTCTGATGTGCTTTCAACCTAAAAGGCAGGCCAAAAAAATCCCTTACAACCTGCAGGGTGAGACAGCCCTAGGTGTTCCACTGCCTTATCAAAGTATCAGACAGCACTTCTGAGCCCTCAGGCAACCCTGAGAACCCCTGTGTTTGTGCATCCCCTTCCATACTGCTGTGAGACAAATAAGCCAAGGATGTCATCACAGGTTGTCACCCCACTCCTGTCCAGCATCTCCACGTTTAGGGGGTTTCCATCCCCATCTGCTCAGCAGCTGTGCTCAGGCACACGGATGCCACCCGTGGGACAGCAGCAGCCACCCCCAGGCACACGCTACCTGTACAGCGTGTTGAAGGCCTTCTCACAGCCCTGCACGTCACACTCAAAGGGCTTCTCCTTCGTGTGCACTCGAACGTGGATTTTGAGGCTGTAGGAGGTAAGAAAGGCCTTGCCACAGCCTTCCTGATTGCAGACAAAAGTGTATTCCCCTCGGTGAGTCTTCTGGTGGGTGCGCAGGTTCCCGGCAGTGCTGTAGGTGCGTGGGCAGCCCTCAAAGGTGCACTGGTATCTCTTGACCTAGGAGGCAAAATGCTGCACACTTAGTCTTTAAGCATTTCTGGAATCCAGACAGGATAAAACTCCACTCGAGCATCACAGACAGTGGAATAGATCTATAGGCAGCAGATTTTTACATAAATAAAAATAATTAAAAAGTAGTAATTTTTCAAAGCAGTTTTGTAACTTAAAGTTTCTGCTGCACTTTGTGAGGAAGGAGCAGCACACACTGGGAAGCTGGCTGACCTGGCGTAAGAAGAGCAACCTAACAGAAGAGGGGATAAAGGAAAAAAAATTCTCAATGTTTCTAGCTAAAGATCTGACAAAGCAGTAAGGATGCTGAGAGGTATCAAATCTGTACACTACTCCCATATGTCGCTCCTGCATTTCACTCAGGTGCTTCTAGCAGAGCTATTCATTTGTGGAAGAGGACGGTAAGGGAAAATAAACTATCACAACACGACCCTCAAATGCACTGCCCTGTGTGCTGAACCCCCATTCACACCTTGAATGAGAACCACAGTTTTCACCATCCCCTGTGGTCTCACCATCAGCTCATTTACTACTCCATTTTACCTCAAGTGCAGCCTTGACTCCCCCACACACCCTTTCCACTGCCCAGAGAGCTCACGGAGGTTTCCTGCCCATCTAAATTACTCAGCACCCAAACCCAGCTTCCCTCCCTTCGCCTCTCAGCAAGGGCTGCTTCTGCAGCTCTCATACATCAAGTACCAGTTACAGCAAGAGGTGATGCCACTGCTGCTGGCACAGACACTTGGACAAACCACCCTTTATTCATCAAAAAAAGGTGAAAAAGGAGCAGAGTTGTCCCTGTGCTGGTGCTTCAGCCAGCTCGTGTTTCTTTTGTGTCTAAAGAGAAAGCCTAAGTCAGTCTCTAGAGCCCTCACCACTTTGCATGCAGGTAAAACTCATTAGGGAAACAGAATTAAAAGCAATCACCATTTTAAAATATGCAAGCTGTCAAGCTTTTAAAAGAGAAAACAAAGAGAAGTTTAAAGCTCCCTTCATTTTCTTCTCATGGCTTCCCTGTGAGAGACACAACAAAGGCACAAGTAATTTAAGGGGCACACTAAAACTACAAGTAATTTTGTTTGGTGCCTTAAGTTTCATACTTTCACAACTAACAACAGCCTGGAATTCAACTTGCAGCTTGAGTGTGCTTTTTCCCAGAAGGTGGTTGACTGCAGAGCAGAGCTCATGCTCTGTTTAGTTATCTCTGAACTCAGGAAACTGTTGCACAACCCAAAGGAAAACAAAAGACCACTAAAAATAATCCATGCTACTAATACAAGCTTGTTTCAGCACCACATTCTGCTGCTATGTAGAGTGTTAGTGCACATCAGAACTCACTCCTGGCTGCTGCACAATGCAGGGCATTAGAGTGAAACTGATGACACTAACAGCTTTGCTGCTGACCCACGACATGCCTGTGGGAACAGCTACACCCAGTAGCACAGACAACAGCAGTGGATTTATGGAATGCAGCTCACTCCACTAGTCTGCAGCCTCTAACAAGAAGGGAAACTTCTGTCACTCTCCCTGCAAACAGCTTTAGAAAAACACATTTTCAAAGTGTTTAAGGCCACCAGGTAAAAAAACCACAGAAAACATAAAGTTCCCAGTCACATTTAGCTACTCACTTCTTTAAGCTTAGTCTCTGGGCATTCAGATTGCAAAGTGAGTGTTGCTCCTTCGATGTTTCTCGGCATAGGAGTCGACCCAGGGTTTATTGTCAGGTGGATCTGATCTGGAGAAATAATATGTTGCACGTAACCCTGGGACATTCCTTCATGATCTGCTATTAAATGAAATCCTTCTTCATGACCCTCTGGTAAAAAAGGCAAGTGATCACCACACTGTCCTTCATCCTCATCATCTTCCAGCACGCTGTGGTCCTGCTCTATTAGCACAGTTGTCCTGTCATAGACCGTCCCGGAGGATGAAGACACCAGCCCGTTTTTATCAGCAAACCTCATCATATTGCCATCCTGCGTTAAATCGTCCTCCTCCACCTCATAGTAGATAACGTTGCCCTCAGGGCTGTTCTCCCCCATGGCTCACGGCCTCTCAGCGCGCGATGCTGAACTGGCACCGGAACGATTCATCTGCAAAAGAAGCACGGGCGGGGGTCAGGCGGCTCTGCCCCGCCGGGCCCCGCTCCGCCCGCAGGCGTCGGGCAGACAGGGGGTGTCCCGCGGTCCCGGTCCGTGGGGCGGGCGGAGATTCTGGGCCGTGAGCCGCGGTCCCCCCCGCCGTACCCCGCGGGCCGGGCGTCCCCTCCCCCGAGCGCGGCGCTACCCTCGCCCGGCCAGGCCACGGCCCCGCCCCGCCCCGCGAGGAGCCTCTGGGGGGACCTGCGTGGCCCGCGTCCTCCGCCAGCCCGGGCCCCGAGCCGCGGCCCCACCGCGCCCACCGAGCCCTCAGCAGCCGCCCCGTCCCCGCCCCCGCGCCCCCACGGCTCCCGGCGCCCCCC
>JANHGL010013989.1:38034-52240 GCA_024611195.1 Ceyx melanurus | reverse complement strand
GGCGCTGCGCAGCCGCCCGCGCTGAGGAGCGGCCGCTGCTGAGGGGAGCCGAGGGATGGCGGGGAGCGTCTGTCCGGCCGGGTGGATAGACGGACGGACCGACGGACGGAGAGAGCTGCCCCGGCGGTGCCGGGGCTCCCCGCAGAACGCTGCCGCCGTTGGCAAGCCGTGGTTTGCTCCCGGGTCCCGTTTCACCCGGGGAGGGTCGCTGCGAAACAGCCCCGTGGTGCCTTCTCCTCAAGGCGAATTCCACACGCAGGTCTCCTGGGTGGTGCTTTCCCAGGGTGAGAAAGTTAACTTTGGTTTTCTCCGTTTACCCTAAGGGCAGAGAGACTCACTCGTGCTGTGCGTTGCAAGCAGGGTTGTTGTTCTGAAGCTCTACGCATACACAGTATTAAATTTAAATACACATTTTAAATACCCATTTTACAGCCCGGAGCTCTTCCCAGCAGGCCCACACAGCCACCCTGGGGGGGGTGCCATGCTGGGCACGCTACTGGCCTGCACCCCTGGGTGCTGCTTCTGCAGGAGGGATTTGTTCTTGGGTGCCCTCCATGAGCACAGATCGGTGTGTTGGGATCAGAGCAGCAGCTCTTTTTCAGGTTAGGCCTGTTGGTGATAGGGATGTCTTCATTTGATAAAAAAATGTAGCTGTTTGCTTTCCAAAGGAGCGTGCAGCACGTGGAACAAACACTCCCAATGTTTCTTTTATTAAAAGATTACTAATTTTGTGCTGATCTTTCCATCCTATTCTCTGTTCTTTCCATTTCCCCGCTGCTGTGTGTCCATGGCTGGTTACCTGCAGATGGTAACTGAAGGATTTGTTTGTTTCATCTGCCTGCTGCCTTCCCTGAGCTGGTGGCTGCAGGTGTGAAAATGTCAAACTTTCCTTCCCCAAGCCCCTCATAAACTATTAATACGGCCATCCCGTAAACAAACAACTGCTGCTGGTGGTTGGGCTTGCCTGTGTCTATAAAAAAAGCAAGCCTAAGGTCAATAAAAGCATTATTTTATGTTTGGGACAAGCCAATGCTGAAGATTCATTTAAATCCAGGCAGCTAAGCCTGCTTGGTTTGGTCAGTAATTCTTGGCTTGACGTGGCCAAGCATATAAATATATATCTAAAATTGCCTTGTGGACAGCAGATAATGCAGGTGGGTTTGTGTCTACTTGTGGCCAAAACTAGACTGTGAAGAAGTGCAGGAGGAGGTGAAAAAAAGAGCTTAATGAGGTGAATTATGCACCTTGCTTGAACCTGCTTCTGTAGAGTTCAACACTTTGTGTCCTGAAATGCCTGTGGGCTCCAGTCAAATATAAGCTGGTGACAACACTGGGAATCCTTAAATGCTTCTTTAATTGACCTGCTCCCTCTTGAGGGAAGGTTTGCTTTTCCAGCAGTGACAGCAAATGCAACTGTCCACTCTTTTTATTTCACATTTGCCCGTTTTTAGCTGTGTTTTGTGTAGGGGAGAGCTGGGTTTGTCAGACAGGGTGTGATTTAGTGCCCGTGGTGGAAGCACGTGGACCTTATTTTTCCTACTCTTTTCAGATGGGCAGTATACCAGTGAAGGACAACTGGGAGCAGCAGATGTCAATTGCTGGGAGATGCAGCATCAAGAAGACAGATCCTCTAATAACATGTGAGTATAGTTGACAAGTCAGGTTTTCTGTGCTGCTGCCAGCCTGTGATTGAGTGGGATAAAGATTATTGCAAAGCAAAATCATGGCACACGTGTGACCACGGTGCAGTAAAAGCTGTTTAAGTTCTGTCCTGATTAAATGTTGCCTTTGATTAGCCATTACCAACGGGCATTGGAAAGAAAATGGACATGTGTCACCAGATGTGTTAGTTCTAGGTTACAACTGCATGAACAACTTTTAATCTCCAATAACAACCAAAACCAGCGTCGTGAGAACGAAAGGTCAGGCTCAGATAAGAGAGAATGGGTAAGGCTGCAGAGTGCAGGAAACACACAGGCTGTTTTGACCTGGTTTATATTTAATCAGGAATTAAAATGAAATGGCAAGTCAATAACATGCTGTCGTTGAGGAGGGTTGTTGTGGGGAGCACAAGCTGGAGGGAAACTCCTGGCACTGAGCAGCCAGGTGGAACGAAGCCTGTGCTGAAGGGAATTCACTGGAGCCTAGTCAGGGTAATAAACATCAGGACAAATTTTAATAGGCCCCAAAATGGAAGAAAAAGGAAAGAATGAGCTAGTGGAGATACTTGGAGGTATAATTTAGTCCCTAATGACTTTCTTCAAGCTCTACCTAGTAGTAACATTTCAAATTCCCATTTTGTACCACTGGGAGTTTGGTGAGCTGTGAGCCAGGGTGGAATTTTACCTTAAATGAAAACATATTCTAACTTTAAACCAAACCAAACTCAGTCAGTCCCTTGGGACTATACCCCTTTATTTACATGTGCCAGTCAGACAGCAGACCCACCTGATTTATAAAAATAGCAGAAATTAGTGCAAATTATATAGGCTTATCCTATGTCACCCAGTGGCTTTTAAGTAGGGCTAGCCACAATTTGGGATAATCAGCCAATTTACCCCTTTAAAGCTGCTGATTTACAAATATGTGCAGAGAAAAAAAACCCAACAAACTGAGCAAGCCCTGTGTGCTTTATTTTTTGTTGTTGTTTCTGGTTCATTAATTTTAATAAGGCTCTTTCTGAAGAGCTGTATTGCCACATTAAATGCCCCACCACTTCGTAGTAACTGCTTTTGTCAGGGATGGTGGATTGTTCCTGGAAAATCTGCTCTCCAGAGGGTGACAGACGGTGCTTTTCCAGGTGGGCTGAGCTCCACATGAGGCAGGGGGAGCACCTGTTCTGTTCTTGGAATATTCATGTGGGCTTTTAGAGGACGTGTTCTCTTGCTCCGTGCAGAGGAGAAAGCCTCCTGAAAATGGTTCGTGTGCAGACAGAGGCAGGGAGGTTGGATGGAATGGGCAGGAATCAATAGCTTGTGGTTTGATTAGGATAAATGGACTTTATTTGGGGGGAAAAAAAGAGAGTGTCAAGTGCATGAAAGCTCTGTGGGTGAGCAGAGAACACTGCTTGAAATGATCTGCTTCCGAGGTGGGGAAGCTGCTAAAGTGAAAACTAGCACGCAGTGTGATTCTACCACTGATAAAGTAAATGCTCTTTGAGCACCTATAAATAGAACTGTTATGTGTAGGCAAGCAAGTGGGGTGATTCCTGACCTGTCACCCCAGCAGAATCACTTTTCAGACACAGTGTGAGGTAAAGTAATTAAAAAAGAAATCATGACAAAAATACGGGCTCAGAATGACAGGGGTTGGAAGGGACCATAAAGATCAGCCAGTCCAGCACCCCTCCCAGAGCAGGATCACCCAGAGTAGATCACACAGGAACAGATCCAGACAGCTTCTGAGAGTCTCCAGACATTCCACCACCTCTCTGGGCAGCCTGTGCCAGGCTCAGTCACTCTCACGGCAAAGAACTATTTCCTCATGCTGAGGTTTCCCAGTTTATGGCCATTGCCCCTCGTCCTGTCACTGGGCACCACTGAGCAGAGCCTGGCCCCATCTTCCTGACACTCACCCTTCAGGTATTTATAAGCATTGATAAGATCTGACAAGCAAAAATTTAGGTAAATGTGCCCTAAACACAGAGAACAGCAGAGGTGATTCGTTGCCCTACAATTTCTGGTAAAAAAACTACCTAGACTGGAGGAAAAAAATATTGCCACAAGCTAATGTGAACACAACGTGAACCAATGACCTGCACCTGAGTTCAAAGAGAGGTGGTGTGGTTGGTTTCCTGGTTTGGGTTGGTTTGTTTTTGGCTCTTCAGACCAAAGCCAGAGCTCTGTCATTCTATAGTTTACCTGCTATGCAGCCTTGGGATTTATGTTTTTAAGCTCTTGTTTGCACTTGGGTACTATGAGATCTGCCTAAGCAGCCTGGGAACTGGTCTGTGGTCCCAGTCAGCACCCAGAAGCAGCATTAGGACAAGCAGACAATCCTTTTTTTCAGCCATATGTACTCTAGAATGTGTGAATATATCTGCATGCCCTCACCTCCGAGGCATTTACCTTGTCTGCTTCCCTAGCTGGCACCGGAAAGGTGATTCTGCCTCTCTGTGCTGTAATGATGAGTGCTGCTCCTCTAATTCCCAGCCTGTTTGCAACCAGTCTATAATACATCTTTCCTCATGTGCCAGTTGCTGGCTTTCTGCTTTAAATAAGGCTTTTTTTCCTCCCCAGTGCTTAGCTGCTGGACATATTTCTGAATGGAGCATATATGCACTTTCAGCTTTTCTTGGGTGACTGCATTAGCAAAAAAATTAGACTTTATTTCCACGAGGGGCTCATCTGAACAGGCTGTTTAATAGTACACAAGAGGATTATTAATGCTTGTAAGTCCTAATTGAATTGGTATTTCCTGGTTTCTAATATAGCAAATATAAATTTGGAGTTTATAAAGTATATACAGGGTAAATAAAAACTGCACTTCAAAAAGTTGTGGGTTTTTTGCAGTATCTGAACATTTCTAGCAGTGCATAAAATGGTTTGTGATTTAGAAGACCTGATTTCTAGTCTGAAAAAAAAAAAAGAAAAAAAGAATGAGGTAGCCTTCCAAAACTTTATTTCTGAGTAATAAATAAAACCAGGCTTTCTTTGCAGAGGATGTTTTTTAGGGTAAATGTCCTCATCAGAAGTAGCAAAAGGAACAACTGGGAATTGTCCGATGCCAAGTTACTTGGCTGCTCTTAGGAAGTTTACAGGCTGCTTCCCCAGGTGAAGGAGCAGAAATTGCTGTGATTCATGGGGAAAAAAGGAGCTTGAACTAAGAAAAAAAAAAGCCAATAAACCTGTGTGACTGGGCACGTTATCATCTTCATATGACCACTGCTAATTAGTGACTGGTACTTAACAGTGCGTTGAGTCGGGAAGCTTAATTTGGGAGAGCTGTGAGCAAAGGAAGCCAGGATGAACCATTGGTTTTGTGGAGTGAGACTGGAGGACTAATGATGGTTGGAAATAGCTGGAGTGTCCCACTGGCTGCTCTGAGGGTTGGTGAAAGGCTGCAGAGGAGGCTGTGCCTGCAGAATTCCGTGGAAGAAGGCAAAGAGGGCTTTCTGAGCAGCAGTGCTGGTTAGGCATTCAGCTGGCTGTGTGGAGGGGTGTGAAACTGCCTGTTCTGGGGATTAGTCACGGCAAGACTAGACAAGGAGCTGTGTGGAAGCTCAGCCAACAAGGCCAGACCTTTGCTTGGAATGAACTGCATGGCCTGGGACATCTTTTCCAGCTTGGAGCATCTTTGCTCTGCTGTTGTAAAGTGTTGTAAAGGCTTTCTCCATGAAGTTGCAGCTGCATGGAAGGAAAAACCAATTCCTAATTGTTGCTGCAACAACAGGGAGCTTTCCTACAAACAGGCTCCTTGCAACTTGGTGCCACAGCACAGGACAGAGATGTGGGAATAGGAATCAGTGCAGATTTCCCCCTCCACTAAAATCACAGTGCCTGGCAGACCCGTGTGCTTGAGAACACAACTGTGGCCTTCTCTGGGGCAGAGGGAAGTAAACAGAGTGCTGAAAGAGTCAGCCCTGCAGCAGCAGTGAAGCTTTCCTGGCTGTTCCCACCTATTGTTGTGCCCAGATCCCAGTTCCTGTTTGCAGGGATCTCGCTCCCATCCCTGCTGCTCCGAGGAGGAAATGAAAAGCCCAGTGAGTGGCATGAACTCACCCCGAGTTTCCACTGAAGGGCTCTGGGTTGAGTCACTCTGAGTGTCAGAACTCAGGCTGCTCCATGGGAAATGAGTGTTTGCTGTGTAAACCCCTAACTCCATCAGCACACTCACTGGGATGATGGAAGTAATCAAATCAGGTTCTGTACCAAGTGTCTGAGATGGATGTCTGGGTATATACACATATACACACATCAAAACCACTTGGCTACTTGTTGATTCGTGGCAGCTTCTTGTATCCTCACCATCAGATGTGAAGGGGTGAGAAATATATAAATGGCTGTGTAAAAGCTTCTTTTTCCTAAGATTTTATATTCTAGTGAGAAAAAAATGCAACAAAATACCCCCCACCCAAGCCTTTGTTCAAAGTGTGGGAGAAAGGATTTATTATCTGCATGCTGTAATGAGGAAACAGAGACACAAAAGTGATTGGAGGATCAGAGCCACAAAGATGCCTCTCAATTCTCAGTCATCTTTCCCTGCAGGGAAATTTATTGGGAATGTAAATGCTGTAAAGCATTGTGAACCCTTGGCTGGTATTATCCCCGGGTCTCAGCTCCCCATCCACACAAAAAGGAGAATGCTTCCTTTCTTCAGCCTGTGCCAAATGTGAGCCTTGGCCCAAAAATCACACAGAGATTATGGCAGAGCCAAGAAATGAACTGAGATCTTCGGAGCCCTAATCCCACCTTGTTATCATAAGCTCATCTTTCATTTGCCTTTGTGCAGCAACCAAAGCCTTACCCCTATTCCTCTACCTTTACAACCTGATGGAGTTCTTATCTGTGGTGGTCATTTCATTTCCTGATGGCAATTTCACTTTTAAAGCTTCCTCCCCCTACCCCTGTATTTTTATTTTTTTCCTACAAGACTCCTTCAAGATTTCTCCAGCAAAGCTTGGCTGTCTTCTTTGGAGGTGTGTTCTGTGTTCCTTTTCACTGAAATAATCTGTTATTATGGTTTTTTTATTACATGGTGGGTTTTTTCCCCTCTTCCTTACATGTCATTTTTATCTAATCCTCCCTCAAAAACACACAGACATTTTTTACGTGTCCTAGAAGATTTTTTTTTTTGCCAAATGAAAATGTTCTGCATTAAATGAGCACTTTTGGAGTTTAAATGCTCCAGGCAACTTGCTATTTTCATTAAGTTAATATGCATACACAAAAGCCAAAATCTTTCTCTACAGGTCTTTTCCATTCTCTTGCAGTTTATGAAATTTATTCACATGGGGAGTTTTAAAAATCTCATTTGGCATTCATTTGGAAATCGTGGATTTCAGAGGCATAATAGAAGTCAAAAGTTGTGTTCTTTGAAATAAATACATTGCATTGTTGTTTTAACTCCAGCGAGAAATGTTAACTAGCTGATCCTTTTAGTATTGTCTGATTTAAATGGAATTACACTTGTTTTCTAGATTGCTGATGGCCCTTTGAGATAATTATGCCTACATATTGTAAATCTGTTTTTAAATGAAGTAAGAAGTGCTTTCTTATTCTTTCTAAATGTCATTGCTGAGAATGTCTTTAGTGCAGCAGGGTCTTGAAGATTTTACATGATTTTTTGGGGTCTTTTCCACCTGGAGCCTCATCCCTCAAACTGAATGTGGAAATCATTTGCTCCAAAGCATGAAAAGAATTAACCACCCATCCTCTACATGTGAGCTGCTAAACATTTGCACAGGGATAACCCAAACTATGCAATAGTTGAGCAAATTGAAATCTGATGTCTACAGAAGCTGGTGTGCTAGGAAAAAAACCCTGAGATTTATACTTCTCTAGTTCTTATTATTCATTGTTTATGTTGTGAAAACACCTACATGCAACAGCAGTGCTGAATCCCATGTGGCTACATGTGGCAAGAACACCAGCTAAATGACAGTCCCCATCCCAAAAAGATTAGTTAAACACGACTTTAATTAGGGCTGATTGGTCTCTTTACAGAGTGTATTTCTGCTGCTAACTGTTTCAAGATACAACATATTAATGACAACTGCACTTTTCCCACTTTGATCAACAGCTGATGTCAGGGGTGCCTTTGGGGGGAAGGATGCTCCATGGCAGTTTCCCAGGACTGGAAAGGGTCCCAAGTTGGCCAAGTGATGTGGCAACCATCCAGCCAGGCCAGCTCCTGCCTCTCCAGCCTGCTTTCAGCAGGGGTCAGCCAGGCAGAACAGGCTGAAACCACACTGGTCCCAGTTTAGACTGGAAAGCCTGGCAGTTTGTGTGCACAGGGAGATGAAGATTGCAGTGATGGGCCCAAAGCATCGTGGAATTACTCTCTAGCTTTTGTCTGATGTTCACAGCATTATTCTTTAGCTATGGAGGCAGCAACTGTTGAAAATACTATTTTATCATAGCTGGAAAGGGTTTATGAGTCAGGGTCACAGGGGAGAAGAAGCTGGAGGAGGAAAGGGGTAACTGGTCAGAGCCTGGTGGGAAGTCAACCCTCAAGATATTGCCTGTTGTAAAGTGCCTCAGAGAGTGAAAACTTCTCCCCTGAGTGTTTCAAGACATGAGCACACAATGGTGCTGTGTGCAGGTATTAAAGCACCATCATTTCCCTGCCTCCATGTGCTGCAACTCAGAGCACGTGGTGTCCCTGCACCTTTGTGAAGCATCAGACTGTGCTCCTGTTGTTGCTTCACAAATTCAAATGACACAAATACTGAAAACTCAGAAAGTTCAATTAAATGTAAATGAGCACTCCTGGAGATTTTTCAGAATAGAAACACTGCTTGCTCAGGTAAAACTCCTTTTAATCCAGTAGCTTTCAATCTCCCCACATCCCTGTGGGTGACTAGATGAGCCTCGTGGCACGCTTGGAAGGTTAATGAGTGTGGACTCTGCACAGACTTTCAGGCTGAGACACTTCTTGCTGAAAATGTGTTTGGAAAGTGGTTAAAAAAGGGGCACTGGTCTGAGCACTTCTGGGTTACAACGAGAGTTCTGCACAGAGGATAAACATCATTTTTATGAGCTGCTGTCTGTGCCATTGAAATGAAGTCCTGTGAATATCAGCTGCACATAACAGCTTCTGCAAGGAGTAAACTCAGGTGTAACAAGCTGGCTTCAGGAGGGGGTTCAGCACCAGTCTTCCCTCTCAACACCCACTGGGGTGGCTTCAGACACAGGGCAGGGCACCAGTAGCTCAATCTGCACAGTGCCCAGGGGCAGGAGACCTGCAGCAGCCTCTTCAGCTGGACTGAGTGCTTGTGCTTGTCTGGGAGGGAGATCTTTGCCAGGCCTGGTCTTTAACCTTCCAGGTGCATGCCAGGATCTATCCAACAGTGCCCCAAAGCTGCCACCCACACCACAGCCCTTCCCAACCCCTTCAGTGACTTCCTGCAGTGTTTCTGTGTTGCTCTATTGTTGTTTTCAATCTGGAGACATCTGGAGCAGTGTTTTTGCTGCCAGGAGGCTGCAGCAGGACAGTTAGATAAATGCACAGTACCTGGGATCCTTTCATCCATCCTCATCTCCGTGCATGTCCTTGTACCTCAGCACAACTGCAATAATACAGACCACTTAGGTGGAATCTCTAGAGCAACAATCACTTGCTGAAATGGCTTTGCTTGGGAAAATTCAATCTGATGGCAACTCTCAGCATGATATTTAATTATTTGTAAAATACCCTTTTCCTGTAGCTCCTGGAGAGTTCTGCATCTGCCTGACTGGATCTGATGCTCACACACCTCTGAAAAATGTAACAATATTGGATTTTAATTTTAAGACTTTTTTTTTTTCCTGGAAACAAGTGAACACTGAGAAGAGAAACTCTGAGTTTCACCAGAAAAAAATAAATAGGCTGTCACTGCCTTTTTACATTGGAGAAAATCCTAAAGTGGCAACCAAGGTGCCTTTTGAGGACATAAAACTGGAAGCCCAAACCCACCAACACTAACACACTTGTGGGGTAAAAATGATGCTGACTTTCAGAACAATACCATGCATTTTAAGAAGCCTGGCAAATAATATTTATGATGTATTTAGTCTATTTATTGGCTGTTGGTTTTAGTATTACAGGTATCACCGACCATACTAGATGTTTCACTGCATTCTTTCTGAGGTCATTGGGAATCTTTTCAGCTTTTAATAGGATCTCAATCAGATTAAAATACAAAATTATGATCATTCTGCTGACTTCCATAGAGACTCCTTTGGTGTATAATTTAGTTTTCATTAGGCTAAAATGATATCATTAATTAGGCATTTCACTGATAAAAGATTTTCTCGTATCAAGAGAAAATCAATAGATTTTTCTCAAGGGAACTCTGATAGATTTAATTTTCCTCGACTTTATGAAAATATTTGAATTTATATTGCATGGAGAATTATTATTAATATTTCCATTCCTGACCTTGGCACGAGAAGTAGGAAGGTAATGAAATATAGTGATGGCACAAAGCTGGGAGGTGCTGTCAATCCAGAGATGGATTGTACTTTAATACCACAGGAAAAGAAATGGCCTCGAGGGCTGGGGCAATACCAGTGGAAAGAGGAAAAAAAACAGCATGAAATTCAGGGTCGTGCCTTTCTGTACCAAGCCCAAGGATTGCTTTTGTGCTGCAGGAGATCATCAGTTAGTCTGGACAGAAGAACTGACCATGAGATCACCCAGTTCAGTAGCAGGGTGGTAAATGAGACATGGGATGCAGGAGGCATTGCCAGAGATGTCCTGAGTTAGGGCATGCCTGGAATACTGCATCTAACATGTATTTAGGAAGTAGTCTACATGGCAAGGGTAGCAGAGGAGGGTGAGGTGGTCTAGAGAACTTGTGTGGTGGGAGAGAGAAAATCAAATGTTGTTGGGATGTGTTTGTCTTCTGAACAAAGAGGAAAAAACAGCAGAGGGGAAGAAGTGGTTAATAAATGACATCCAAGAGAAGAGTTGTCTAGAAGGTGGAGATGGGAAGGTCTGGTCTGGACACAGGCATGCTTTATGGTTTTGGTTTAGACTAGAACAAGGATGCATATTAAATCTTGCAGTAGGGCACTGGAATGAAAATCCCATTCATTACCAATAAAACCAAAAAAAAAGGAGGTGACCCTACTGGATGAAGCCAATGGTGTATCAAAGTTGGGATTCTCTCTTCAACCATGAGAAAATTTGTGCAGAAGTGCCACAAATTCAACTTCAGGACTTGTGGTAATGAAGGAATAGATTTGAATTCTCCCTTTAAATAACATAAGTCAGTGACAATAATTGTAGTTAGGGGAGTGTGTGAGCCTGTCCACTTGCTCTTGGTATTCCTTCAGCATTCATTTAGAGCCATAACTCCCATCCTTATTCTTTGTGAGATTCAGAGTCATAAAGAATTCAGGAAATATCTCTCTGGGAACCCCCAAATATTTGTTAAAGGCCTCTGTTTATTTTTTCCTCTTTCATTCATTCTTTTTTTTTTTTTATTTGCTTTTTTCTAAATAATGTTCATTACTCAACACAGCAAAGGAAGTTTAATGTTATTTACAGTGCTGCTGTTTAAAAGACAGTCAAGATTGTTCTTGCAGGGGTTTGAGACAGCAGAGCTGCAGACATTGATGTCATAAATGAGCTGGCATTTACTCACCTCCAACTCACCTTAGTTTGTCAGGTACTCTTATGGGAGTGGGTATCCCATTGCCTGGCATCTCCTCTTCCCCAGGGCTGCTGGTGTGATCAGGGTGTGCCCAGGTCCTGCATCACCACTGCCATCAATGGCATCACTGCTGCCACTGCTTCATTTCTTCTGGAGGATATTTGCTTTCCCCTTTGGTCTGTAATATTTCATATTCCTCAAAGCAGAACTGGAAATACTTTGATAAATAAGGAGAAGGGTTGTCTGCTTTCAATTCTGTCAGTGGTTAAGTGTCTTTCGTTGCAGTGGTTTTAACAAGGAGTGTATTGAATTTATTGAACTGATTCACAACATACATTTATGACCATTATAGTGCCTGCTCTGCAGGGTCTTGCTCTTCAGAGATGGAAACACAGCACTGTTGTTAAGAGCTGTGTATGATGATTGCTCTTCCCCATTTTATGGCTAAGAGGAAATATGTTTAAACTGCAGAACAAGAAATAGACAATTCAGAAGAGGAATTGGAGCAGAAAAGCCTGTTGCATAAGTGATAGGATTTTATACCATTGAGTAAATGTTAATAATCTGTAATGGCAAATTCAGAGTTCATTAAAAATTGCTAGCATATGATTTTTTAATTATTTTTTTTTTTCTCAAAGACAAGATTTAGTTAAAATCCTGTTTATACTGACAAAAGATCCATGTTTGCAACTGACATCTGGAGTTTCTGATAAGTGCTGGACTTGTAGTTCATTGATGAGGCAACCTTGAAGGAGATTCTGACCTTTTCCAGACATGCACAACCTCAGATCCTAATCACAGCAAGGGAGGGTTTCACATCTTTTCAGGTCTGTCCAGTATCATTGGCTCTATTTTGTCAGGAACTCCCATGAATTCTGCAGGTGTGTGCTCCCTGTGTTCCAGCTCCCTCCCACTGTGGCTGTGCCCTCCCTTGACTGTGTTTTTGCCAGGATAAGAACCTTGGCAAGTGGTAGAGAGCCAGAGCACCCAGGCTGCAAAAAGTTCTCATGAGTGATGATGAATTGGGAACTGCTGGGCACAGAGGCACAGGAATTCCTGTCCAGGCAGCAGCAGCTCATGGAGGTTGGTTGCTTATGACCTTTTTGGCTGTGGAATTTATTAGGGAAGGCAAGATTATGGACTGGTACATCAAGAAAATCAATCATATGTTGAAAATATCCTGAAATAAGTTCAAAAATATGCAGAGAATCACAGAATCACTGGCAGGGACCTCTTGGGATCATCTTAAACTAGATCATCTTCTACTCAAGCAGGGTCCTTCAGAGCAGGGTGCCCAGCCCACGTTCAGCTGAGTTCTGAGTCCAGAGATGCAGACTCCACAGCTCTCAGGGGAGCTGTGCTCAGGAGCAGGCAGCTGAGGGGGGGAGGCAGAGGGACAGAGACCCCTGGGGTGCTCTGAGGAAGACCCCAGCAGAGGCAAAGGCAGGAGCCCAGCCCAGCCCCACCACTCTGGGGTCCCCTGTCCTGCACCCCCCGGTACTGCCTGTGCCCATGGGGTGCTCCCAGTGCCAGCAGCAGCCACTGCCTGTGCCAGCAGCTGAGCTGAGCTGGGGAGGGAAACCCTGACACTGGTCTCACTGGAACCAGGACAGCTGAAAACGCTGGGGTCTGATCACCAGTGTGTTTCACAGGCACAACTCTGAGATTACTTCAGCTTCTGCAATTTGGAATCACAGAAGCACACCCCGTGTTCAGTAGTTTTTGGCAGATAGTAGAACAAGATACCTCCTTTTTTTTTTTTTTTTCCCCTGCTAGAAGATAAAAATGCTCTTTGACAGAGCACAGAAAACCATGTTGCTTGAGCAGCAAAATGATGAAATCTGCTGGTTTTGTGGGCTGGAATTGTAAAATACTGCTTGTGTCACAAGGCAGATAACAGCAAAATAATGTAGGGTGTGGAGGTTTCTGGGGCTGTATTTCATTTAAGGCTGAATGGGAGATTTCTATTAACCACAATGGCTTTTCAAGTGAGTTTAATTTTTCACACATTCTCAAAAATAATGTGTTTTGATGGCAGAGAAGAATCCTCGAGGCCTTTGGTGTGTTCCTGCAGCGCCTGTGGCGGGAAATTGCCGGGAGTTTTATTTTTAATACTTAAAATTAGGCTCTGGGCACGGTATGGAGGCACCAGATAAACACAGTTGCTATGGGGTTTTTTAAGATACCCCCGTGAACTTTTTTTTTTTTTGCCTGCTCCCTGCCCAAGATAAAGAGCTGGCATTGTTATTTATATGTCTGCATGGGATACTTGAGTCACTGTGCTGGGGAGTATTGTGCTTCCCTGGTAATTTAAAATACACACTGACAACGAATCAGGAAAATATTAGGAAAGTGACAAAATCCTGTCCTAGGAGGGCTGCAGCTGGTGGTGTGTTTGCTCTTTATCATTACAGGGAGCATTTTAAGTTGGCTTAGCACTTAAGTTTCTTTTGATGCAACCTTCAAGCTCTGCTAAAAGGTACTTGCAGCCCAAACCAGTAACACCAGTGTGGCATCAGAAGGAAAGCTGCTGGTTTTTCTCTCTCCAGATAGTTGTGTGATGCAATATCAAAGATCTTTATGATATGCAATATCATATATATATGATAAGCAGCTTCTATGCAGTATCAAAGATCTATATGCTATGCAATATAACATATATATGATAAGCAGCTTCTATGCAGTATCAAAGATCCATATGATAAGCAAATAATATATATATGATAAGCAGCTTCTATGCAGTATCAAAGATCCATATGATAAGCAAATAATATATATATGATAAGCAGCTTCTATGCAGTATCAAAGATCCATATGATAAGCAAATAATATATATATGATAAGCAGCTTCTATGCAGTATCAAAGATCCATATGATAAGCAAATAATATATATATGATAAGCAGCT